>PVKA01005083.1:0-27500 GCA_004027165.1 Ctenomys sociabilis
AAAAAAAAAAAAAAAAAAAAAAAAAAAAAAAAAAAAAAAAAAAAAAAAAAAAAAAAAAAAAAAAAAAAAAAAAAAAAAAAAAAAAAAAAAAAAAAAAAGATATCACCAACAAAGTGAAAAGAAAGCACACAGACTGGGAGAAGTTTTAGCCAATTGTTCCTCAAAGAACTTCTGTCTAGAATGTATAAAGAATTTTAAAAAATTGGATCCCTCAAATTCAAAGACCCAGTTTAAAAAATGGGCATCTGATAAGAATACACAGTTCTTAGATAAAAACATATGAATACCAAATAAATGCACAGAAAAATGTTCAGCATCATTGGTCATTCAAGAGATGCAAATTAAAACAATACTGAGATTCCATCTTAGCTCAGAAAGAAGGGCTATCATCAAGAAATCAATTAATTACAAATGCTGGTGGGGCTGTGGGGAAAAAGGAACCAATCTCCATTTTTTGTGGGAATGTACAACCACTGTGGAAATCAGTGTGGAGAGTCCTCAGAAAACTAGGATTAGAGGTCATATTCAACTTAGGTATTCCCTTTCTGGGCATTTTCCTAGAAGAATTAAAAACAGGTATATATGTGCACTCATGTTTATAGCAGAACAATTTGTCATAGCTAAATCTTGGAAGAATCCAAATGTCCATCAACTGAGGAATGAATAAAAACAACGTGGTGTTTTTATACAGTGGTATAGTAATCAGCTGCAAAGGATAAACTCAAGACTTTTACAGGTAAGGGAGCGCAATTAGTGACCATAGTCGTAAGTGAAATAAATCTGACTTGCACATGTCAGCGTCATATTTTTCTTCCTAGTATAAGAAATTAAAAGAATAAATAAGATCCAAAATGTATTGTGAAAGGGAAAGGAACTGCTCAAAAGGCAAGAACAACTGGGATGGGAGAAAAGAATTAAAGAAGGAAGGGAAAAGAAAAAAATATAGGTATAATAATATAAATAAATATAAACATATATATATAATATGTATTTTATGTTATATCATGCTATTATATTTACATATATTTATATATAAATGTTATAATATATAATAATATGTCATAATATATAATAATATATATTTATCTATACATATATACACAAGATAACTAAGATAATTATACTACTAACTTCTATTATTTCACAGAAAGAATGATTTGTGTTTATGTTTGATCAGTTTTACATGCCTACATCTTGTAATCTGAGCAACTATTTTGAAGACAATAA
This sequence comes from Ctenomys sociabilis, assembly GCA_004027165.1. Classification (NCBI taxonomy): domain Eukaryota; kingdom Metazoa; phylum Chordata; class Mammalia; order Rodentia; family Ctenomyidae; genus Ctenomys; species Ctenomys sociabilis. The sequence continues at coordinate 1,228 of PVKA01005083.1, forward strand.
TAAGAAATATAGTAACTATTCTTAATCTCCTATTATCTTGCATTGAAATTCCATATCATTATTTTTATTTTTTATTTTAAAAAATTTAAAAAGAAAGCACAGTGCTATAGATTACATGGCCGCGGCTTTTATTTCTCAGGAGCATGGGTGACAGTGTTTTTATGTTTATGTCTTGAACTTGATGAAACACATCGTGTGGCTGGCACAGGGAGACCAGCGCTTGCACGAGCCCTGGACAAGGCGCACCTCAGAGTGACTGCTGGGCTCTGTGCAGAAGAGGTCAGATATCAGAGCCCACGCCCGGCATCCTCTGGCAGTGCAGGGCCGAGCTGTCTTTAAATGTTTCCAGCTAAAATTTCATGGCACGTGTTGCTTTAGTCTTCTTATTTTAATGTTTTTGTGTTCTTCTCTTCAGATGCATCTTTTATAAACAGTCTTCATTGCATTTTTTAAATAGTTGGACAAGTTTTAAGTGAAGTTACTAGCTTATTTGCACTTAATTTAATAGGGATATATTTGGATTTATATTTAACATCTTGCTCTGTGCTTTACCCTGGAATACTACGCCCTAAGCCTGGTTCGGGTGTTTTCTTTTCCTTATATCATTTGCATTTTTTGTTCCTCATTTTTATTTTCTCCCGCTTCTACTTCTTTCAGTGAAAAATTAGAAATTACAGCATATATAAACATTATAAGGTGTAATCTTAATTTCTTTATTCTCTTAGACAATACATGTTTAGAACATTTTAAATTCATTTACTTAATCCTGTGACATACTGACATAAAAAGAGCTGAGACTTATCTATTTTAAATTCACTGTGGTTTAATACATGCATTATTCATTTATGTTTAGCAAAGTGCTTTCTAAGTTCTTTGCTCTTCATTCTTTCTCAAATCTGACTTCCAAGTGGGATTACTTTAGGATACAGTTTCTTGACAATTTGTAATCTACTCATGGTCAACTTGATCATTCTTTTCTTTTTCCAAAAAAAAATACTGTTTATGCTGGTCCTACAATTCTGCATCACACTCCAGCCCCTCGGCATGTGAAGACACCACTCCATGCAGGCATCAGTATTACTCATCCTGAACACTTAGCTGGGAATCTGTCCCTACTACACAGAGAATGTCCTTCTCCTGCTTCATAGTTTAACAATCATGTGTCCAGGCATGAATTTCTTTATAGTTACCCTACTTGGGAATCATTTGTCTTCCTTCTTTGATTTGCTGCCTTTATCAATTCTAGAAGACTATATTTCCCCAAATATTCCCTCTCTTTCATTGTCTTTTGTCTCTTCTTGAGATTTTACTTGGAGATAAACTGGATCCTTTCACTTTATCCTACAAGCTTTTCAACCTTTAATATCTTCTTCCCCATTTCCATGACCTTACATTCATGATGTATTTCTGACTAATTTCCTTTCATCTATATTTCAGTATATGAATTCTCTCTTCAGCTAATCAGCAATTAAAATCACTAATTCAGTTATTAATGTTAGTTACTGCATGTCTTTACCTCTTAAAGTTCAGTTTTTTTCACATATTCAAGGTCATCTTAATGCTTTTTTTCTTAAAATTTATTTCAAATATGGTAAGCATTATTATTTTATGGTCCAGCCCTATTGTTCCTAGGAGCTTTACATGTCTGTCTTTTTTCTTTTGCTTCTACTGGCTCTGGATCATCGATGGTTTTTTATTCTTATAGTTAAGTATTCCTAAATGTGACACACTCATTTCCTTTGTGGAAATCTTTGAGGTTTAAGATGAAGAACATTTCTTTGGAGAGAACTGACCTGTGCTTCTTTGTGCTTTTGGTGGACCATCTACCAGATACACTTTACAATAAATTTATCCTGGGCTTGAGCTTTGGAACTAACCAGACCATGTGATTTTGAATTATAAAGATGGGTGGAGGTTACAATTACTAGTCTTTCTTTTTCATTTTCCCCATCTGTGCTCAGAACCAGGGCCCTAGGTTTCCTCCTCTGTCTCACACACCCACAGAGTTGTGGGATCTGAATCTAAAGCATCCATTGGTGACCTTCCCAGTAGAAATTACTCTAGTAGCCCCTCATCTTTGTATTTCCGTTGTTTCTTGGATTTGGGCTCAGAAAAAAAATTGAAAGTATTTTGTTAGCTCTTAATGATTTTAGACTTTAAAAAATTGTATCTATCCATTTCCTTTCATTTCAATAGGAGATAAATAGCACCGACACCTAAATTATCAGGAATAGAATTCTCTGGGTATCTAAATAGCATTTGAATGTAGCCCAGGGCTACAGACTGTTGTGTCCCAGATAGAGTCGTGGTAGATCCCTGACCTCATGTGTGCTGATGTTTAGTGCTTCTGATTTCCTTTCAAACTTCCTCTTACAGGGAATCAAGTTGGATGGGACTTTGCAGACCACCTGAGCTAAGGTCTCATACAAACTTTCACCAGAACCACACCAATGTCATATGAGATACAGCAAGGGCCTTGGGGTAAACTACCTGGTCCCAAACTTGGCTATCCCACTTCCTAACTATAACTTTGAGTAAGTTACTCAGCCTCTCTGTGCATGCCAACTTCTTGCTGTAAAACAGGATGGATACAAGCAACCAATGTTTCAACAAAGGAATGACAGTAGAGTAAAACATACAGCAGAGTACCCGGTCCAATGATTGTTGGACAATCAATCCCAGAAGAGTTTCTCAAGGAATTTATAACTAGGCCACAGTCAGGCAGCCTCCTGGGACCCTAGGTGGACAGAACTGGGAACTGGGATCTCTCTGATTGGCCTTGGTGGCGATGCCCCACAAACTACAGGGAAGTGTAACCCACCGCAACTCTGGAAGCCTTGTGTATCCCCTGGCCCCTATCCTTATCTTTCATGAGGCGGAGACTTTGAAGGTCCTGGGAGAAAGTTAGTTGGGAATCCCTTCTGCTTGCCCACTTTACCACACATTTTCCTACCTAGGGATTCATTTCTCAAGGTTTCCTCTTCAGTAGGTGATAATTCATGTTAAAAAGCAAACACACAAAAAGAAGAAGCTAAACAGATTGTTGACTAAGCCAAATATCATTCAGATGGTTCATCATTGTAAGCCTCAAAATAAGGCTTCTTTGTGAAAAGCCTAAACTTATAATATGTATGGATGAGTCTGTAACTCAGTTCCATGCTGAGCTCTTTCACTGATTTACAAACATCATGGGACTGGCTGGTGGGACAGGCCTCATAACTGTACCAACTTAGTGCTTGCTCACCTGGACTTCACCGTGGTGGGGCAGAGACTGTTTGGTAGGCTTCACCCCCATTCCGTGAATAGCATCCAGTGGGTGTCCTGCAAATGAGAGTCGAAAGAATTAGAATGAACAAACTAACGAACAGTTTCCAGGTGAAGGCTATGGCACAATGCCAGCCCAGGACAGCAGGCAGCTCCGGGCCATTGGTTTTTCTTGTGCTGCCCTACACATCTTCATGAAGAGCTGGAGGCTTGTCATGGAGCCTGAGAACTGGTACTTCCCCTGACTGCCACAGCCCTGTAACAATCCACCCCCTCACTTACCAGAGAGCAGGGGAGTTTCATACCTCCAGGGGTTGGTGCCAGACTGTTGGAAAGCGTGAAGCTTCTTACTGCTGCTCCATAGCTGAATTCGATATAAAATACATGTTCCTGTTCATTGCCATTTATGTGTTAGTTATCATTAACAGCCATTCTAATTTTTTCCCAGTGGCAATTACATTGATATTACTATGTCTAAATCAAAGAGGACATTGCAGCAATTACTGTCATAAGTTGATTGGGAACCACCTAATTTTTAAGTGACACTATTTTCTTATCAGCATGATGATTTTCCTTTGCAATAAATAATATGAAAGGAGAGTTATACAACCAAAGTGAGCATGTAGACTTCTCTGCCTGGAGAATCCAATGGCTGTGTTATGCACTATTCTTTAATATACAGAAAGTCATGTATAGTTTTTCTTTCATGTAAGAAGAATAAAATTCAGATCTTTAGTCCTAGGGTTAGAAAATATTTTAATAGGTTCTAACCCCGATGGTTGGGTGGTAGGAGATGGAGTGATAACCATCTCATGCTCTGAATGTGCTTTCAAAGCAGAGAAAGAGATGGAGGATGGGAATGAGGAAAGGGCAGTAGGAGGGAGGGGCTGGAGGAGAGAAGGTGGAAGAGGAAGCTGTCTTCTCTTAACCTGTCTCTCTCTTTAGGCACAGAAGGCTTCACATCTGGGGCCACCATCGTAGGTCTGCCCTGGTGGCCATGTCTGGGTGGACGCACAGTGGCAGAAATTCAGGGTGCCTGGCATCGGCAGCCTCCTGAGTGGTAGGCTTAGTGTGTGATGGGAACTCTGCCTGTTTCCCTTCCACATCGCCCATGGAGGCCACACGTCTCTACTAGCGCAGCTAGATGATTCCCTTTCTGAGGACACCTCAACTCCAGTGGTATCGCCTCTTTTGAGTCTGGGGTTTGTTTTCGATATTTCCTTAAGGGCAGGCTTATATCCGCTTAGGATCTGGCCAAGGTGGCACCACTAGGGAGTGAGCCGGAAGCAGGCATTTGTCATGAGGCAGGTGGTGGCCCCTGCCTCACTCTGAGCCCTGGACCCTTTTCTGCTCAAGCCCTTCCTGTCTGCCCATGCTCATGTTGCTACCTTACCCCTGTGTTGAGCAGAAAAGATTTATTGGGTCTTTAATTACTCCATCTCTTCCATTTCAAAATCTGTATCTCAGGATGTAGAAATCTCAGCACCCTGTGTGAAACTGGCCAGAAGCCACCCGTTCCTCTAGGGTGCCATCTAGATGCTGCCCCCATTTTCCAAGTCAGACAGACCCAGTTTAATGACTTGTATATTTTCTAGCTGTGTGACATCAGAGACTATAATGAATTTCTCTGGATTTCAGTTTCTCCAAAGAATAGAGAGTGAAGTCGGCTTCTTTATGTAATGCATCAAATGGCTGATCCATGTAAGGTCCTGAGACCTCTGCGTGGCACTTAAACTTCACATCCTGAAATCCATGTCTGCAAGCCCTACCTAGCTTTTTTGTGCAGTGGACCACGACTTCAGGCAAATTTCTTCAGCACTCTGTACCTCAGTTTCCCTATGTGCAAAATGGGGGTAATAATAACAGATCTTACCTCTGAGATTTCTGTGAATTAAAGAAACTATTATATAAGCCAGCTGAATCAGTGCCTAACCTATTATAAGTTACAAGTCTTATTGATTTTAAAAAGTGGTGCCTTTTCTAATTTTTATATTGATTTCAAGTTGAAATGATAGGATTTAGAATATATTTGGCCAAGTTAAACATATTAGGGAGATTAATTTCACCTTATTTAACATGGCTGCTAAAACATTTAAATTACATGTGTCTCCCATTAATATTTCTATTGGACGGTGAAGCTCCAAAACACACTGTTCTGAGGATCTGAGGAAAGAAAATGTCTCCAGCACTCAACAGGAAGCCTGGAGCACAGAAGGCTTATCTGATGTCAGGGGTCTTCCCTCTACCTTTCCCTCTTCCAGAGCAGCAATTTGTGCTGAATGCTGCCCCACCCCATAAACGTGAGGGCCATTGGGATCATGCGAATTTCTCTCAAAGACTCTGGCAGCCCGGCAGGTAGGCACCTGGACTCATTCGAATGATGCCGGGCTGCCGCCCGGCAGCAAAAGCCTCCTGAGCTCCTCCTCTCATTGTCACATGGCTCATGGCACTTTTCAGACTGGTTGCCCACCCGCACACCTGTGTCCCACCCTGGGGTATGCATCTTGCTTCCAGAGCATCTGAGCCTCCAGGCTGGTGGATGGGAGGAGGAGGAGAAGGAACAATCTTGTTGGTTAATGTAATATCATGTCTCCTTTCATTGCATTTGGGCCACATGCAGAGCCTGAAAATATGCAATAAACATATGCGTGTGATAATGAGATTGTTGGTGGCGAGTCAGCTTGAAAGGACAAGAAGCAATTAAGCTTGCTGACTTACACAAGTTTGTCTGACGAGATGTGGGAGCTGGCCCCACTCATCCACATAATAAGGGCCCGTCCCTGTCAGCCTGCTGGCGAGTGTCACTGCCATAGGAGCTGGGCCTGCTTCTGCTCCTCCTGGCTCCTGCTCCCACCAGGCCTGCTCTGATACTGCCTCCCAGCAGCACCTGCGTCCCCTCGCATCCATGCAGAGTCCTTGAGCAAAGGAATGTGTGTTTATGCTGAAGATTCTGGGCCAGCCTGAAATGAATTGATAGCTGTCAGTTGGTATATGACTTGGTTGCCTGGAGAAGTGACACTGCTTCTGAGGAGCTTGAAATGTTCCCACTCTTGCAGATTCAAGTTAGATGGGTTGTTCAGGACAGGTGTTTCCAGAAAGGGACAGATATCTGGGGGGCTCATGTCCAGTGACAGAATCCCCTTGCATAGGGCATGGGAGAGGAAGGCCACTTTGCTGTGGCCTTTGAAGGTTGTGGGCATGATGAACAAATGGTGATCCAGGGCCTGAAGTTCTTTAAACTGCACACAGTCTCTAATCCAGGAGGTGTGATGGATCCTGCCTATGACAAAGACTATACCGCAACTCCACGTTCATTCCTTTCTGGAGGAAATGGAGACATGAATGGGGCTTCCAGGTGGCCCTGCTCCTGGCCTTGCTTAGCTGTAGGTTGCCCCAGCTTTCACACGCTTCCGTCTGGGGAAATGTACAGGCCAGCTCATCCCTGCTCTGTGGATCTCCCTCACCCGGCGATCCCAGCAGCAGCTCCCCCCAGGACAGGGGACATGACTATGTTTCCACCTCCTATGTGCTGTACCTTTGTTGAAATTTTCTTCATTGCTTTTCAGGATTCTTAACTGTGGATGATCCTAATGATAAAGGAAGCCACAGAAATGAAGTCATTTCTTACCCTGGGGCATCAGTGATATCACTTGTGCATAAAGATTTATGCATTCACCAGTGTTTTTCAAGGATATTTTGTGATAAGAAGAAAGATGTAATAAGGACTAAGACTGTCATCAGTGCACTGCTCTGTCACTGCCAATGACACTGGTGTTCATTTGGATCTGGTCTTGGGATTCCTGGTCAGGCTGGTGGTGGTCTTGTCACTCCCCAGTTACAAGGAAAGAAGCCTGTTTGCTGAGTGCATCCTGGGATGAATGAGTTTAATGCCATATTGCAACTCATCTCACATCCTTTAGGATCATATGTCCCAGACATCAAAAAAGGGAGTGAAGTATTTCAGTGAAACATAACTGGCCTTCTTTTATGTGACAGTAGTAAGATTCTCCAAAGGTTTTTTTTCCTAGTCACGACTATTTAAATGAGAGAATATTCCACTGGTTGTGATTACAGACCTTCTGCCATTCACATAATGGGTGAATTATCTGAGCTTAAAAAGCTCTAGAAAAGGAATGCTTTAGATCAACTAAAAAGGAGTTTTGGGGGAGTGCTTTGTGCTAGAATACGCATAGAGGGGAGAGGGTTGTTGAGAGCCTGGGTCCTAGCAGCAGAGCTGTGTGCTCTGGGACAAACTGCCATGCTTCTGTGAGCCTCAATTTTCCCTCTAGGACAAGAACTAGGTACAGCATCTTATCCCTATAGTTCCTCTCATGTCTAAGAGTCTGAGATTTTATAGTCACAATCATAAAGTAGCCTTTTGTGCTCCATGGGGGAGGAATGCAAAAGCAGACATTACAGAGGCACTGACAACAAAGCAAGGAACTGTGGATTCTGTAGAATGGAAAATTTTTCCAGCTCTTCAAAGAAAGAGTATGAGGACCAAGTTCTCTTTCATCCCAGAAAGAATGAAAAACAAGGCACTAAATTATTTCACCAGAGAGGGGTTAGGCTTGACCTACCCTTTAATGTGAACTGTGAGGAACTATAACTTCATCTTTAAACATGAAATAAAACTCTGGGCTTTATAATAAACAGACACATCAAGATGTTTAGCCTCCTCCACCTGTGAAAAAGATAAGTCAATTTTGGAACTTGCCATACATGTAGTGTTACTGCTTTGGTTACCTTAATCTCAAGTAGAAACTAGAAGAGCTGGAGCCATGTCCTGGCACCATGGCGGGACGCAAGCTTACACTCACAGGGACCTCTCTGGTGGCAATGTCCAGGACCCTCCTTAGTGGCTCATTCCACAGGGAAAGAAGCTGGCGGTGCCAGTGGCAGGAGTGTGCTCCACATTTATTAGGCAGCATCCTCAGGTTAGTGTTATTATTCCTCCTTCCAATGAATAAGAAAAAAACCCTGAAAGCCTGTGTAAATTAAGAATATTGGGCTAGGGATATAGGTCAGTGGCACAGCATCTTCCTGGCAAATGCAAGGTAGTGAGTTGGATTCCTGGTTAAAATAATAATAATTAAAAATAAATAAATAAAATTAAAAAAAATCTTATCCAAAATTTGGTCAATAGAAGAGGTACAATTTGAACTCAGGTCCATCACACACATTCATTCTCTCTCTCTCTCTCTCTCTCTCTCTCTCTCTCTCTCATTGCTGGCACAAAATACCTAACTCCCAAAGTTAAACAGGGAAAGGTCCATTTAGCCCAAGGTTTGTACATGTTTCGCTCTATAATCAGCTTGCTCCAAGCAGGGTGGCACACAGCAGAGAGCTAACAGCTCAAGGCAGTGAAAGACAGCAAAAGCAAGGAGACAGAAAGGAGAGAAAGGAAAAGGGACATGGGGAGAGAGGGAAGAGACGAAGCAGTGAAGCTTCTTCCACTCCTTGTGTTATGGTTTGTGTCTAGTTGTCTACGAAGCTCATGCAGTCATGGGGCAGCTTCTAGAGTTTGTGATTCAGGACCAATGCTGGGGTCATGGGTGTGAATGCCTGGGGCAAGATGCAGTATAGGGGACAAAGAGTATTAGTCTCTGCTGCTCCTCCCTTTTTGCTCTTACTGATTTTTCTCTTTTCTGCCGCCGTGGACTGATGAACTGCTGCCCTCTGCCATGTGCCACTCTGCCTTGGAGCCAGCAAGTATGGACCAAAACTTCCACAAACTGTGAGCTAAGTAAACCTTTCCTTCCTTAATTCTGGGCATCAGGTATCTTGTCCCAGCAATGAGAGAAAAGTGGCTGAGATGCGCTTATAATTTGTTCAGTCTATTGGGATAAGGACAGTGTCAATGCCAGTCCAATCAGTGGAATTGATCCAGCAATCAGCCAGCTTTAATCCCAGCACTCTTAATTCTAACATTGCACTACTTACCAGCCACATACTCTAGCTTCAGCCACCTCCAAAAAAGGCCCATCTAAAACTGCATGAGGCTTTAGGGGGACATCTAGACACAAACCATAACACACACACACACACACACACACACACACACACGCACATGCACACATACACTCACATTTTTCACCCAGTACCATTTCTCAGAAAATATCCTTCATATTTTGGCAAGGTCCTCTCATATAACAGAATTTTAGACTTCTAAGGGAAGGATACAATCTTCATAGTTATTTCTCCCAGGTTTTAATATTTACTCACTCACTCACTCACTCACTCACTCACTCACTCACTCACTCACCCACTCACTCACTCACCCACTCATTTATCTATTCAGGTGAAATATTGAGTGTGCCATGCGCTGGGCAGCTCTTGGGACCTACTGAGTTCTCTGACTTGTGAAGATGAAAACAGGCCCAGGACTCCAAACTCCAACGCTCAAGTGTTAAGCATCATTGAGACTTTTGAAGAAGTCCAGGATTTGGAGGATTCATTTAGGATAGTGCTACAAAAACAACTTGGAATGATGCCAAGAGAATATTAAAATAGTTATTACTATTAAGGAAAAAATACAGGTGGACACAAGACCTGCACGACGCACCGTTTTCCGACTCAGGTGCTCCAATCAGTTCACCTATCTTTGCACAGCTCCAGGGTCAAGTGGCAGGGATTAAACAGAACTGCCAGCCACTTCTCTGAAGTTTCATTTGTAACTGAAAGAAATCAAGATCCACTGGTGCCCATCTCCCAGTTGTGCAGTAGCAGACACTGAGTTGCTGGGTAGGGTTGTATCGGGACCATTTTTAAACCAAATGAAAAACAGACATTGATTTCATATTTATGCCCAAGGAACGACTGGAGAGTCAGGGTTGACAGAAACTGCCTCTGCCCTGTAGGAGTGCAGTCTCCCAGCAGACACACTATGAGCAGAGGTGATAGGGCACTGTGAACGGTGTTAGAAACAGGGTGGGAGCAAAGTACTCCTGCAGCCCAGATGTAAGAGTGACCATCTTCACCTGAACAGAGGATGCTGGGGAGGCTGAAAACAGGATCGCTACAAGTGTGAGGACCCTACACCAAATACATTAAAAAGAGAGAGAGAGAGAGAGAGAGAGAGAGAGAGACAGAGGCAGACAGAGAGAGAGAGACTGAGACTCCTGCAGGCAGGCAAGGGATGACACTGCCTTCCCTACTGCTCTCTCTTCTCTGTTAAAATGACAACCATGCATTCATGAGGCCCACTGGTCCAAGCTGGGAAACCCCAGTGCTTTCAGATCCCATGGGGGAAGGGCTTTTCTCCCAAATGCCCTGAAAAGTTGTCTTTCAGAAAAGGAACTTTCTTCTCCCCAAGCACAGCCTGACCTTTCAAAAGCTACTTGCACTCATCCACAGCCCAGCAGCTCAATTCCTCTCCTACATTTTTCTGAGGCCAACAGAGGTCACCTCCAGTCTCTCCTATCCCTGTCTCCAATCTGTGGGATCCAAAGAAGAAGTACTTACTCTCCTGTGGTGGTTTAGACTTTCTTTTGGTCTGGTAGACTCCTGTCCTTCTCAGCTCTGCACTTCTAAGGAAAGTGTAGAAAAGGGATGGCAGTCACGGCTTGTGCCCTGGAGACTGAGTGCTGTACTGACCACAGGCATCTCCCTGTGAGTACAAGGAGGAGTGCTCAGGGACACTTGGGGTCTATCTATCTCCACCCACAAGGACTGTTCCTGCCTCCAGATCCATGGCTATCTGTAAATTAGGTTTTTGTCTGCAACTGAATTAGCTTCCTTTCTGAGACAAAGATGTTTTCTTGTATTTAACCCTAGACAGAGAGCTCCCACTTTGATTATGATGGTATATTAACAAGCACTTGTATAGATTTTAACTTTCCCCTTATAAAGGCCACAGCCTCTTAAATTACTATAATTTCCGTAGGTCGGTCTTTAACTAAAGGTGACATGTGTTGCCACATTGCATGCTTCAAGTGACCTGATCCAAAGGTGATACAGATCAGATGCTCTCCCCTTCATCAGGATAATTGTAAAATATTATGCTAATAATGTAATAGGCTGAATGATAGGAGACCAACAGAGACCTGCTGGCATTTTTACTTAATGCTCTTGTATAAGGACTGAGGTTTAATTGGTGACCCCGGGCGGAGAATATTGGCATGACAAAGACCCTGGCTACAAAAGCAGAAAGAACTCCTAAGAGTGGAGGTCTGTGGATTCTGATTTCACCCGCAGAGGTAAAGGGCTTGCCTGTCCAGGCCCCTCCTATGACCTTTCCCAACCTTTCTGTTCAGTTCAGATTGTATAAAAATAGCTATCCCCAGAACATCAGACACTGTCAGTGTCCTAGGTGAGTTTTGAAAGGGTTGCTTTTGGGGGTAAGTTGAGAGGGTTGTAAAAAGCAACCATTTTCCTATTACACAAAGACCTCCGTTTTCACAGCTCATGTCCAGGCAGTGTCTGGGCTGCTCTGAGCTGCCTGGGGAAGCGTGTTTTGCGAGATGCTCTCTCCAATGTGTCCCTGACCCAGGGACACATTGCCTGGACCCTGGGAGATGGCAGTTCCCAGACTGCACCCTGGCTACTGAGTCAGGTCTGGTACTGTCACAAATATGATGGGGCTGACAAACTGGGAGGGCACCTCTCCCTCGTGAAAAGCAGCTTTGGTCTGAGCACTGTGTGTGGAACTCAGTCTCTGCCCAACCAGCAATAGCAGGATCTTGTGTAATATTTCTGTGCTTTAGTTTTCTAATCTCTGAAATGGGAACTACTCATCTCTGCCTGTGTTAAAGTAGTGAAGAAAGGTACGTTGTATTCAACACGCCAAATTTGTAAATAAGAGCTAAGATGTTCCAAAAAGTATACGCAAAAGTGGCAGTGATAAATAGTCCTCAATAACAATTCTTTAATTTTACTGCTGTTAGAGAATGAGCAGTTTCTGAATAGCTGGGGTGATGCTAGGGCTCTTTCAATTCATTCATATACACTGATATACCAGGGTGTAAGGAATTTTCTAAAAGTTACATTGAGTAAAAATCCTCAAGGAGACAATTCAATTTCCAAATGCAAATTCCAACAACATGCAGACAGAACACTCTAGCTGCTGGTCCCCTGGTGAGCAATGAGGTTTCCTACAAAGTGTGATTGCCTTTGACACTGTTGCCGTTCCTGTGAAGTGGTTTTTCAACGCTAAAAGAAGCTGCTTCTACTGGGAAAGGATTTGTTCATGTAAAGTTGAAAGTGTATGCTTGTTATGCATGAGTTTGAAGGAAAGAAGATGGAAATGACAGGGTAAGACACACGTGTTCAATGTCATGTGGTTCTGAAGGGTTTATTTCTGAGCCTTAATTATGATCTGTTGTTTGTGCAGAGGATGAGGTTCTTGCCCCATTGGAAAATGAAACACAATCCCATGAAGGCTTCTCCATACTCAGCAGTGTCTCTCCACCTCTGGGCACTTCCTGCTCCCAGTGGCCCCAGGCAGTATTGAGCTTTGAGTCAGAACTGAACAAGCTCAGTCTAGATATTTTGCTGCAAAGGAAGGATTATGATAGCCAACCATTCTGATCAGCAAAATGAGTAGTGGGTATTTAACCATGAATTCCATCCAGTTTTTTTTTGTTTTGCTTCAAAAGGTTGTGTGATATTTAGATGACACAGAATCAAATGATTTGTCACCCTACTTTGGGCTTGATTAAAGAAGTGATGACACTGTCAGGGTCAGAACCATACGTCCCCTGCATTTGCCATCATCTTATCTAAAGAAGATTCCTAACAAAGAACAGCTGCTGTCCAGCCACACACTCAAGCCAGACTCTGGGGGACCTTGGCAGATGGCAAAGAGGATGGTGCAGCGGTGGCCTGATGTCCTGGGAGGGCTCTGTGTATTGGCTTCTGAATCCAGCAGAATTTGTAACCTTAAATGGGGCTCCTGTTGAGTCTTAAGACTCTTTACTTATAGAACTGATAGAGCTAGATTACACTCTCTGTCCAAATTTTACTGCTTAAAGGGCAACTCATTTATGAAGGCCGGAGAGGACACAAGCTCCTTTCAGTTCTAGCAACAACCACCCTTGAGCTGGCAAGGATCTTTCAAGTTTGGGCACAGAGGGTACAAGGCCAAGTGCTTCCAAGTGGGGTGTCCTGTATTTCTTATATCTTTCCTCGTCTTCCACTGTCCAAAGGAGCTGTTTACACAAGTCATTCTACAACCTTATTTAGCTCTTCACATACAGAAGGTAAGGAACAACAAACTGTAGCTGGCAATTTTATGGAACATTTTTCTGAGCTCTAAGCACAAATTTGTCTTTCATGTTGGATGCTGCCACCCATCAGCGGGGTGTGTTTTAATTATTATTTTAATTTCATGTTGGCAGAAAGACACTGTCAAATAGTACCCTTCAAGGGAAACTCTTACTTTGGGGGGCCATTTAAGTCTCTCTGCTTTTGGCTCATGGCTTCTCAGCATATATGAAGCACATATTGGTTTCCTCCTAAGTGTCCTCCATGCAGTACTTACCTTCTGCTTGGGAAACCCACTACACACTTTCTGAGTGCATCCATGTGTCCTTGGGATGCTGGGAGTGGCCCTGAGAGGAAGGTCTACAAGCTAGAGTGTCAAGGGTACGTGCTGGGAAATACGGACGCCAGGGTATGTTCACGCTCCTTATTTGACTTCTTTGAATATCAACACTGTACCAAAATTTATTTAGCTCATGTTAGTAAAACATTATTTTTATATGTTGCATAATTTTCTAGTTAATCTTCTGTAGATTGCTCACGGTAACACCAAGAAAGCTCTCACACCAAGCATTTCTCCTTTCACCAATTGAAATATCTTGATGGTAAAAGCCTGGTAAAAACAATTCAACATTTAACATAATCATACCATTAGTGCACTGATAATCAGGCTTTACATTTTCACTTTCGGTGACATATGAACTGAATAATTCTGGGCCACAATTGGGAAAAATATGGTAGAAAATGTAGCTTTTCAACACTAAACAAATGAACAATCAAAAGAACAAAAACTCAAAACTTGCAAAATCATTAATAAAGCTTACATAACTTTTCTCTAATTATAAATAACAAAAATATAAGAGGGTAGAGTAGATAAATTATGAATTTATCAAATCAGGCCACTTTGCACCTGAATTGCATTCATAAAACTTGCAGGCCTTAGGAAATATTTGGTCTCTTATATTTATCTGAAAGCTACACATGGATTATCTAATTTTATATAATTTACAATGTGGTATTTATGCCACACAAACATGTGGCAAGATAATCAAGAAAAACATTTGTGTGCCTAGCACGCTGCCCCATTTTAAAGGCTGGGTCTGACTGTGGCAAATTCATGCAGAATGAGAACTCCAGGAAGGGTTAACATGTTACAGGTACAAGTCGGGTAGCCATTACAAATGTTACCCAAATAAAAGCCAGAAACAGGAAGCCAAAAACCAAGTCCCCAAGGCAGGCATGTGTCTTAAATGATATCATTTGTCAAGTTCCCAGCATCTTGTGGTGGGAAACTCTAAAAGGTCTATGCTGTACTGAAGACATTACACCCTCATTAAATGCAATGCTCCTCAAGTCTGTACTGTGGGATTTTTCATTTTAATAAGCGGCAGCTACTTGTCACTGCATGTTCATTGGATAAATACTGAACATAATATTAATGACCATTTATTCCATTCCTGAGAAACTTCATTCAGATGGAATCATACAATAACAATTTATAGAACATACTGCATAGCCTTATCATTTCTTTGTAAAGTAATCCCTGATTTTTGTTTTTTTTTTAATGCTGAAACAGTAGTTATTATCAAAGGGACCTGAAATATATTCATGGTCATTTCTGTACACAAAACAGGACGGAAACCATGGCACTTGGTTTTTCAGAAGACCTGATCACTCGATTCCTGTTCTTGGAATGCCACACTTTCCCAAGAGACAAACTCTCCGTCCTGCCTGGCCAGGGACCTAAGACCCAACATGCAGAGAAGGCCACGCTGAAAACTGAACAATTATTTATCCACTATGATTGCTCTACCCTTGTCCCTTCTCTAAAACAGAGACTGACAATAGCCCTGAATTATGGATGTGCTTTTGGAGACATGTTGAGAAGGTGTAAGAATGCTTCCACAAGTTCACCTCCCATCAGAGGCTGGTCTTGAACAGAAATCCCAGAGGAAGAAACTGATGCTGAACTATAACCTTCAATTTACAAATGATTTTTCAAAAGAAAAAAAACATTTAAACATATTTTTGGCATTATCTAAATGGGTGGAATCTTTCATGCTTGTTTTCTAAGAATAAATGAAAACAGCATGCACTGTAGTTTCTCAGTTTGGGGACAGCGAGAACATGAGGTTTTCCGATTATGTTTTATTTTAAACCTGGGTGTTTGAATTTTATTTTTACATAGCTGAATTTAGTATATTCTCTCAAAACATAATAAATTTCTATTCTGTAGCTTAAGGGATCCATCAGATAAAATGTTGGTCTTTCATCTTTATTACCCTCCCATTAAAATGAAAGAAACCGGGACTTACTTCAGTTTAGAAGAAGCAATTTAGTTGGTAATGTCCTCAGTCCTCAAGTCTTTACTGAGGGAGAAAGTGCATTATTGCTTAGATTTCACACATCTATCTGCATAAGAAGCAACTAACCCTTTCAGACATACACTATGTTAAATTTAATAATATCTTTTGATTAGATTATTTTATAACAACATTTTTCCATTACCAGTCATTTTCTGAGCACAGTTACATTCATAAAACCTGCTACCCCACTCCTATTTGAGTATCGAAGAGCAAGGAAGGAAAGTCTCTTTCTGTTTTGCTACAGCTGTTAGGTCTGAAAGGGACAGATTAATAACAGCACCACACTGGATGAGCCTTTTTCGTCCCCTGCACTAGTAGCCCTTTGCGAGGATGAGGACACAAAGAACCTCGAATCAGGCTGCTACCCTCCTTCATAACTCAAAAGCGTCATAGTGGCAATAGCCTCTAGTGCTATTTGTCTTTAGTGCAGTTGTGACACTTCGGCATGATCCATAATTTGGCAGCTATTTACCGTGACATTTCCCTTCAGTGCAGCCATAACATTCAGTGAAGCCATTATTTGGTTCCATTTACCATATAAATTGTATTGTTGTGCATGCATGCTAGCAGCTACATTAGGTACCTGAAAATGAGTAAATCTTGTAAAATAGATACTAACAGCTATTCAGCGGTAGGATTTCTTTGCTCCTCAGATGCAAGAAAAGAATTAACTCTGGTTCCAACTTTCCTGGAGCACCTTTAATTACATTCCTTTTTACTGAGCAAGTTTGATGCACTGAAACTCAAGATTGTGAAAAATAATCTGGTGGGTTTCACCTTCAATTAGAAGGCACTGTGGGATTTTGATTTAATGATGAAAGTGGTGGCAGCCTTTGTGGCACTGAAGGTTAAAGGAAATGGATCAGCTGTGGGATAATTCAGATGAGAAAGCTATGCTTTACATGTGGTCAGCAGGAGTGTGTGTGTGTGTGTGTGTGACATCAGGCAATGGTGACAAAGGGCATCTCATTCCACCAGGACACTGGAGCAGTGAGATGGGAATACAGGATCACTGACTGCTTCATGTTTCCACAAGCAGAATACAAATCCACATCCTCTGACTACAAGCTCCCAACTGAAGCAAATACATTATTATTTAGATAACTTCAATCCCTACTGGGCAAGGTGCTGAGTGACACAAGCTCTGCTGCTCCCGCAGGCACATGAAGTGCAGCATTAACCCTTCCTTACCGTGCCTTCAGGACGTATTCCGAGTTCCATGTTGTATAGGCAAAGGCTCACTGTACCAGCAGCATGTGCTTTTTTCTCCCTTTCCTGAGCATTTAAACTCTATGGTTTCCCTTGCTAAAATCTACTTCCTGGCTTGTGTCACTTTTCTAAGATCATGGAAATTTTCTATTGCACACATCTCACCAGATTATGAATAAAGCCATCAAACAGATTCTTCTTTTAAGACACATCTGTATTTGCTGAATCTGTTTTTAAAAACAAGCAAATCAAATTTTGAGGCAATTTCTCTAAATGTCTGTTTAGATAGTTGTTAGTAATTTATATAAAAAAGGAAGGGGGCTATTCCCTGAGGATACTGACTGTGAAAACACACAGCTGACTGCACTATACCTTTCACCGGAAGACTACATATCGATACAATAGCAAAGTCTCCCTCAGCAAAGAAGACCAAACTATTTTCAAAACTGATTTTAAAATTTCATCAAGCTGAAGACATACTGATTTGATCGGGTGCTGCATCAGGAATTAATTTACTTCCTTGGAACAATAAAATCTGGAATGAGACGGTCCATGACGAAAGAATCAAATGTAAATGTTTTACCTCTTAGCCATGGAGGGAACTTTTATTGTCACTTTTTTTTTTTGTCCGACAGGGGAGGAGGGAAACATCTACATTCATAACACCTTACTGTTGTTTTAAAAAATATTATATCCACTACCAACTAAAATAAATTGATTTGAGCAATTCTGAGGCATAAAGTACTCGCTTTCTTTCTCCTTTGATTTATGTCACTGTTCTGTTTTTACAGCTTACTGTTGACAGAGTGAGGTAATTCAACTACAATTTTTCCAGTGTTTTTTCCCATGTACATATAATCGACAGCTCGGAATATGGAGTTCAGGCCAGTAAACCTGCCCTCTGGAGACAGGTCACCCAGGTCCACTTCGCAGGCCAGGTCCCCGCTCGCACACAGCTTGAGCAAGTGCTCCATGGCTGCCTGAAACTCAGAGAGGTAATGGTTCAGGAAAAAGCCACGGATGCTGGCAGATTTCTTCAGCAGTTTGACTGGCAATGTTCCTGCTTTCACAGGCAAAAGGCCAGTAGGACTCTGGTAGCCAGAGATAAACCCAATTACTATCAAGCGCCCTTTGGTAGCCAAAGCGTCTACAGCCAAATCAAACATGGCTCCCCCGACAGATTCGTAGACCACATCGACACCTTCTGGGTACTCAGATTTCAGGACAGTTCCAACAGACTCAGTGTTGTAGTTGATGGGACGGTCACATCCAACAGACTTCAGGAAAGCAGACTTTTCATCAGAAGAACAGGTTCCAATCACATGGCACTTTGCCTTCTTTGAGAGCTGCACAGCAAATTGGCCTGTCCCCCCAGCTGCTGCTGTCACCAAAACTTTCTTTCCTTCTGACAGCTCTCCGAGCTCTTTCAGGCTGATG
Organism: Ctenomys sociabilis; assembly: GCA_004027165.1. Lineage (NCBI taxonomy): Eukaryota > Metazoa > Chordata > Mammalia > Rodentia > Ctenomyidae > Ctenomys > Ctenomys sociabilis. The sequence goes on from PVKA01005083.1 coordinate 19,704, forward strand.
TATGCAGTGGTGCCACTTACCAGCAGCGTGAGATACTCTGGCTTCACAGACGGCACTGGAGTTGCTTGTTTGGCAGGCACAACTGTGTACTCGGCGAAGGAGCCAGGTGCCATATAAGCCACAGCCTGGCCTACTGTGAATCTGGCACTGGCAGAGAGGCCTAAGGCCACCACCTCACCAATCCCCTCAAAGCCTATATCAAAGGGGGGTTTCACTGATGGGTCATAGCGGCCAGCTGAATAGTTGATGTCAGAAGCATTAATACCAACAAATCTAGAAGAAAAAAAAATACACAAATGGATTAAGACCTTTTCCTTGCAAAGGTCTGCATATTTTGCTTAGAAAAAATATCTTTCTGATCCTGGTGACTCTGAGGGCTGCTAAGCTACAGGATCTAATACAATCTGGGAAAATCATTCCTACTGTTCCATTGGAAAAACAAAAAAGAAGAAAACAAGCATATTAGCTTGATAGCAATCTGTGCTAAGTTGTATCACATTTTATTCTTTCCTCAATTTAGAAATAATAGTGTATGACTTTAATCACATAATGAATTATTTTACATGCCCTTTACTTCTATCCTCTTTTTTTCAAAAGAAGAAATAAAACAAAAAAAAAAAAAAAAAAAGAAAGAAAAAATATACGGGAAATCTTCACTGGAGCTGTGAGTCGGAAATTAACGCCCTCTTATCAAAAATGTTTAAAACAACACTGGCATAAAAGATATTCAAAGAAGTATACTTGCATTGATTCTGGCAACAACTTAACAGTCTAGATAATAATAGTAATGACAATATTAAAGACTGACAGAACATGCAAGGGCATATGGGTTGCTATATGCTATTGTCCTGGCTTTTTCAAATGGTTGCAAAAATATTCTCTCTGGTGTAGTGTAAAAAATACGTATTTTGATTAACTGAGTAGAAATTGGGGAAAATAATTTTTATGGAACATTTATTTTATAGTCCCTTTCAGATGAAAAGGAAGGCAAATCATCATTGTATTTTTCTTGAACTTCGAGAAGCAGAGACATAACTTGATTAATGCCAGATGATTAGTTTTATTTTGGTATCTATTTAATTGTGAAGCTGGTACTTGTACCAGTTTAAAAAAATCTCAGCATATACTTTGTAACAAAAAATAACCTGATACACACAGCAAAATATTTACTAAGAATATCGAGGTGACTTTGACAGACAAGGAAGGATCCTAAAAATGTCATTTTCAACTTATAATGAAACAAAGACTGTAGTAGCTGTTGGCAAAAGAAAGCTGTGAAGTAGTTATTTTGAAATAATTTGTTTTTAATTCAACTTAATAAGACAAACTGTATGAAGATACAGTTTCACTGGAATACACTTACTGTTTGCACTTTGCACTTACAAATGCTCTTTGATTACTTTTTATCTACAGAGCAGGAAGCTCTCTACACACTGTGGCAATGAGGAAGCTGGGAAATAGTTTCTTTCTCTAAGTCAAGCTCAGTCCCGAAGTCTGTTCACCACTGCCTCTATAACATGTTATAGAATTCCACATCCTAAATAATTTGAATTAAGGAGAAGTGGGAAAAATGATTTTTGCGGGTTTTTGATCTGGCATTTAATACCAAGATCCCTACTATCTAGTTTAGAGGAGTGGAGGACTTGCCATTTTTAAGTTTACATAATGCTCAGGGCCTGGCCTCCCCGAGAAGGGAGAAGGGCCAGCTTCTCCTGAGCTTGTCCTAGACTTCACAGAGGAGCCGGGGACACAGCCCAGCCCGATATATGTCCTGCCTGGGGCTGTACAGCAAGCCCTGGGACAGGCGCCTGTGGGGGTGGAGGCGGTAGCAGGTTTTGCTCAGTGGTGAGAGGACCAGGCCCAACCTCCAGGACTGTTCTGGGGCTTCAGTACCCAGTTAACACTTTTCCTGCTGCTCCTAGGCGCCCTACAGCCCCCACCTCGTACAGCGCCGGCTCCTCTGTAGGGAGTTCCTCTCATAGGCTGCAAGGGACACTCTCACTACAGTCAGTGGTAGTGGCCCTTGGGGCCCGCCCCCTCCCCCGCGCTTCCCAGCCAGGGGCGGGGGCTCTGCAGGAAATAGCTTCAAGGCCCCCTGCGGCAGGAGCCGTGGTTTGCCTTTTCCCTAGAGCAAGAGCAGAGAGGTAGAGAGTGGGCATGTTGGAGGGCAGAGCGCCGGGGAGGCGGCACGCGGGACAAGGACAGCAGAGGCTGAGTTCGCTAGTGGGGCTCTGTTAAAAGCTGCGGGGCAGTTGCTGCAGGCCAGCGGGCAACCTGAGTTTACCACGGGGTTTAAAACACTACAGCGATCCGGATCCCGGGAGGTTATTTGCTTGCCTGTGCCGCACAGGCAGGTTCCGGAGCCCTGAAGCCCACCCGCTGGCCCAGCAGCTAGTTCTGCCGGCGGGCACCGGCGCGGAGCGCCCCTGAGGCCTCTCCCGGAGCACCGCGCCATCGCAGGCCACTGCCTCTGTGGCTCCACTCAGACTGCGTGACCTCAGTCCATTCCAAGCCAGCAGTCCTCGGCTTCCCTGGCCGGAAAAACAGAACTGAGCCTCAACTCCGTGCCAGCTGCGGGGCGCTTGCCTGGTGCACACCTTCTCTGGGGCGCAAGCAGAACCACTGGATCCTCGGATCTGACACAGCCCCCTCGGCTGGGACCAGCCGTGACCTTGGCCTCCACCCACTCCAGCTTTCTGCCTCATCTATATCCTCTGCACTGCGTCTGGTCGAGGCAGGAAACCTGGGCTGGAAGGCGCTGCGCGGTGCGAAGCTCGGCTCCAGCACTGCACCCTCCCGGGTCTCCTGGTTCCCAGTGCTTGGCCTCCACCTCCCCTATACTGCGTTTCGAGGCCACACTGCCGCTGTCGGAACTGGGCCCATCCTTACCTGGGCTTTGGGCTTAACTGCGCCAGGGTCTCCAGCCGGAGATGCAACTCCACCAGAAACAAGTTCAAGGGCAGAGCTGGCTCAGAGGGAAAGGGGCCCTCGCGGCAGGGCAGAAAGGAAGGTGAAGGGTAAAAAGCGAAAAGGTTGCGAAGGATGTGCAGCGGAGAACCTCCCGCCACCGCCCCCCACCTTAGGTGAAAACATGTGCTTAGAAAGACACAGGATTCTAGCAATCCAACGAGAGGATCCACTGAAAAGAGTTAAAATCCAGAGACTCCAGAAATAAGAGTGGGACCTAGATGGGCAGTTTTCAAATATAAACTCTCTTAGTTTATACAGACTAAAAAGTGCTGACCCCCTCCCTCCTGTTCACTGCCAGAGGGACATCTTGCAGAGGAGGAATAAAAACCTGCTTTCTTTTGAACAAACTGAATCCAAAGACTCAATTGCTAAGCAAAAGCTTTCAATACTAGCACACACACACACACACACACACACACACACACACACAAAATTGCTCAAACCAGGCTTTTTTTTTAAAAAAATTAAAACGTAAAAAAAAAAAAGAGAAAGAAATCTCGGCCTGGAGAATGAATAGAAATATTTTTACTCTCCTGTGAGCAACAAACCGTTAATCGTAAAAAGCCTTCCCTACCCCCCATAGTCTTTTTGTCATTCCTGCAAACTCTCTGCTCTTTATCATACACTTGGTCAGTCAATCGTTAGAAAAATTTGGAAACGAAATATTCCGTCACCGTGGTCTTACAAAAAAGTTAAAAATATTGAACAAACTGATTTGACCCAGGGGAGAGTGCTCACAACTTGCAAAGAGGGGGAGAACAGAAGTTGTCCTGGGTGCAAGGTAACGGAGGTAGGAAGATTAGAGTAACACCTATGCATCCTAGAGGGGTTTCACACACTCCTTCAAAGGTTAACGTTATTATTCTAAATTGATGCCCAGCTTACAAGCACTTCCTTCCTTGTGAAGAAAGACTTCGTATTTTTTGTTAAGACAGGAATGAAATGTTCAGATGCTCACTAAAAAAAAAAGTCAGATGGAGCACAATTAAAACCTGCAAATACCCTTCCAAACAACAGAATCTGGGCTTCATCCATTCACTCCAGAGCAGATTTTATTATGATAAAGATGAGAAATACTTGCATAAAATTGTAATGCAATCAGCACAGCTCAGAGGGAGATTTGATCTAGGATTTAAATGCATTTGCAGCAAATGATTAAACCTCTCTTCCTAAAAACTGGTAAGATGCTACTTCTACTGGAACTGTGAAATAATAAGGGACCTTTCTGTAATTTGGTAATAGGGGGAGTGGGGGGCTAACATTCTTGTCTCCTCCCAACTTACACAAAAGTGGTTCCATTTTTTTTCTGGGTTCAAGATAGAAGTTAGAGTTCAAGCTGTTCTTATAAAGGGATTCTTGACATATGTGGAAGGAAAAATGAACCACACATTTTAGAGCAACCCAATCCGAGGCACTTAAATATGGTAGGCAGTGCTCTAGTGCCGGGATCCATATCCCTGGTCTTTAGGATCAACCAGGGGACTCTGTGAGAGACAGAGACAGACGGAGAGAAAGAGAGAGCAAGAGGGAGAGAAAGGGAGAAAGAGACAGACTGAGGGGAAAGGCAGTGACAGAAACCTTTGAAGATAGAAAAAAGGAACTCAAGAGTTTACAGTTTATATAGCTGGCAGGTAGAGTGGGGACACCCAGCAGTTAGGGCACACAGTCACCTCCACAGGTGGCAGCAGATGGTCCCACTACACTGTGGCTGGTCAGTTCTCTTAACTTCACACCTTCCTTGGACCTGTCCCTTCCCGTGTACCTACCTCCCTATCCACACATGTTTTTAAAAAGCGGTTTTTATTCACGCAGTTCTGTTTATATTAGCGTTTACTAAAGGATATCGCAAACAAGCCTGCATGGAATGCCTCCTTCTAAAGTTTGTTTGGAAAGCTTTTCCATCTGGTCTTCTCTCTACTCCAGGCAGATCACTTGTGAACTCTGTATTTTCTATGTGAACGCACGCTCAAAACATGTTCTTACGCTCCACAGCCTTAGCATTCCTCACACAATAAAGCAGTCCTCTGCCATGTACAAGGCCAAGGCAAGCACCTTCAAGGACACACTCACCGCCTAACGTTTAAGGCACTTCCCATTAGTCGCCCTCTATTTCATCCCTGGTTCTCTCAATCACTACATTGCCAACAGGTTTCCAGAAGTTTAATATCACTATCATTATTCTGTTTGGAAGGCCGATAGGCATCTCTGAACTGTACTAATGAAAACACTGCACATAGCTACTTGGGCAGGGTACATTCTGTCCTCCAGATTTTGCTGGGGACTTACAGTTTTTAGCACACAATTTAGAGCCTAGTTACAGCCAGAACTCCTCTATGCAACAATATTATCAAGCCTGAAATACGCAACGCTAGAACACTTTGTATGGGACCTGGCAGGTCATAGGGCACAGAGGAACACCATGCCTCAAATCTGGTATCCAGGGGAAGCCTGCACAGAGCCTCTTGCGGGTATGATTCCAACAGAATGTGAGGGCTTTTTCCTTCCAGTCACTTCACCAGTTACTAAGGATAAGTGAGGTGGAAATGCATTTAAGGTGAAGGCCAGGGGAGTAGAAAAAACAGTCCTAAGGTCGAGTCACCTCAGTGACATCGTAATATCTGCAAACATGTAGGCAAACAAACGCAACCATGCCTCCACCCAGCCCTGGCCCAGTTGCCCAAGACACGCGCCACGCGCGTGCCCTTGTATTCAGGGGACAGACAACAGTCACACAGCACCAATAACACGCAAACAAGAAGGGTGAGGGGCGCTCAAAATTCCCATGGAAGGGCTCCTCCTTTGCCAACCTAGAGGGGTCAGGAAAAGCTAGCCAAAAGAAACCAAAATGTCCCCCGCGCCTTCCTGCGAAGCTCATTTACCTAAACGTCGCAGTTCGTGTCCGCGATGTTCCTGTTCCACTAAAGATTTTGTCTACGCAGAACAGTGGGTGCGCGTGGGTGGGTTGGGCGGGAAGCCTCCCCTTCTGGGTCGGACCGGTTTTATTTCGGGTGCGGGAGGGGGAGGAGAAAGGGCTTTGGGAGGGGAGGGAAATCCCAAATTAAAATAAACCCAGTCCAGAAGAGGTTCGGTGGCATAGGATATTCACACCAGTAAGTCACATTACACGCGCTTTCGCCAGATGGCGGCGGGTTCAACTTCCCGGGATCTCGCAAAGTCAGGCTGTGCGCCCGGGCGCGCGCCGCAGTGTGGGAACGCGGGCGGCCCGGGACAGCCGGGAGCGGCGCTGCGCAGGCCGCGGCCGGGAACGCGCGCCGGGCTCACCGGTTTCGGACGAGAAGGTCTCGGTCCCCAGGGAGCGGCACCGGGCAGTCCCGGCGCAGGGTGACCGCGTCGCGGAAGTTAGGGCTCAGCCGCGTCACTACCAGCTTCTGCATGGTTCGGGGGATGGCGGAGCCCTGGAAGTCCAGGAAGTGGCGGGAGTAAGACATATCCACGATGGTTCGGGCGCCAGCGGGCGCCAGTCGCAGCATGGCCCGCCCTCGCCTCGGCCGGCTGTGTGCACTGCCGCCGCCTCCGCCGGTCGGGGTCGCGCCCAGCCCGGGCCGCGCGGCTCGGCTCCGCGCGGGCGGGTCCGCCCCTCCTCCGGCCTGCGCCCTCCCCTCGGCTCCCCCTTCCCACGACTCTCGGCTCCCGCCCCCGCCCCCGCCCTCGGTCCGGCCGCGCGCAGCTCCCGCCAGTCGCGCAGCCCTAGTGGAAGCCCGGCGCGTCCGCCTGAGTCCCGGCCGACGATCGCGTCCACCCTAGCCACTGCTCCTTTAATCTTTTTGTTTTGGTTTGAATGTGCTGGCACAGACTGGCCAAGGATCCTCTCCACCCTCCCCCTCCTCCTGGCGCGGGAGAGGCACCGGATATCCCCACCCTCCCCTCGCTCTGAAAGCCGGATTTGACTCCTCTAGCAGGGGTGGGGGAGTGGAGAGCGAGCAAGGGGCCCGCGCGTCGGGCAGCGGCTCGGCCCCGAGCAGCGGCGGCTCCGGGCGTCCCCGAGCGGCGCGGCGGCCGGCGCAGGCGCCTCCCCTTCCCGTGCGAAGCGTTCACTTCCTTGCAAGGTGGTACAAATCAACCCCGAGCGCGGCCGGGGCGCCAGGGCAAGCCGAGGCCTGGGCTGGGCGGGGAGATCCTGCGCCAGGGCGCGCGCACCAGCGCCGGCCAGGGTCCGGGCCGCGCCGTGTACCCCGCGCGCAGATCTTGGGCCTCCAGCCTTCGGAGCGCCTAGCCTGTGCCCTGTGCCCTCCTTCTGTCCCGTGCAAGTTGCACGAACTAAGCCATTTTATTTATCTTGGCCTACATTTTGTCTTTTTCCACGAGTGTTTTAAGTAGCTCTACAAGACTATTACAGGTTTCCACCGAGAGTGAACACACACTGAAACTAGAGGGCCAAATTCCCAGAGCACATAAACATTTTAAAGTGCCAGGTGGAGCTGCCCGGGTCGTAATAGACCTGGAGAAGTTACTATGATATATGAAGACCTTATTTTCTAACCCACCCAGAAAGCCCTGTCGTTCTAGCGTGTCAATTTTCTCCCTAATTGTGTGCACTGAACAAATAATTCACTTTTCACCAAGGGGGCAAGTTAAATGTTTCCATTTTTCTGTGATGATTTAAGTCCATCTTTAAATTTCCACTTAAGGTGTATATTTTAATTTACAAATTTGTTTGTAGAAACCCACGAACTACCAAAACATAAAAACCACAGTGTCTTTTCCCAACCAAGTTTAAGCTTCAAACTGTGATTGCAAAAGTGACACAAGTTTTTTTTTCTTAAATGTAGGACAGGCTTCACTCAAAGGTGCTTTGGATCCACGTGG
>PVKA01005083.1:37500-93532 GCA_004027165.1 Ctenomys sociabilis
GAAATTCTGCACCAACAAGAGCCAGGATTTATCTTTTTTTTTTTAAGGGGAAAAAGTCAAGAGTCAATTACATCGTTGCAGATTTCACTGTTTTTATTTTTCCTGCAAAATATAATGCAGTGTTTCCTTTACTCTTGTAATCATGGTACATTCTGCAGGAAAATAGCCAAGTAGAATCCCTGCAAGCTGCAGTCACAGGGCTGTGTCCTGTCCTGCACACTGCTCCCAGTAGGCCCAGGGGGACCATCTCCCTATCGAATCTGATGTGCCTTTCCAAATTGGAAATGTAAGCATGTCTGCATCAGCTTGCTCTCTGTAGTCCTGAAAGGTGTGCTCCGTAGTGCCTTTCTAGAGAAAATTAGTATATGGCAAATATAGGTCAAATGCTTGCATGCTTGTAAATTCCACTTGAAAGCCAGCTCAAAGGCTTGGGCAGATAGGAGAGAGTAATGGTCAGGGACTGGACTGAGTTTTAGAAAATTTGCTTGTAAAAAATATCCTCAGTTTTTAGTTAAAAGTAAAGTGCATCTTCAGCAAGATCATATGATGAAATAAATTAAATCAGCAGTGAAGGTCAGTACACATTCTGACTTGGGAATGTGAACTTTTCAGAAACCTGTATTTATTACATTTTACTATTTTTAAAAGCCAGCTGCAAGATTCATAGCAAGAAGTGGTGCGACATACCAATGAACGCTGCTGAAGTGAAGGCTCTTTTCAGAGTGGTTAATGTGCCTTATTGGCGAGTCATCCCTGTGCCTGTGTCATTGTTACTGCTCAGCTTCAAAATATATGGATTTAAAACGCAAGTATTGTGACTAATATTTATTTCAAGTACAGAACATGTCACAGCAGTGGGGCATCCTATTATTAATGCAGTAAACTGTAATACTCTATAAGAGCCTGCCCTACTTCAGTTCTTAGCTACATGAAAATAACAGTAAAACATGTCTCTTTTTCCCACTATGCTTTATTGGTACCTGGAAAGGTAGTGACATCAGGAACAGCCAAATATGGACAAATAATATGACCGTAAATAGTATCTTAGCATTACTGTGCTGGGAATAAATTTTGAACAGCCCCCACACTTTGAGAATGTACATATGTGTGTGCATATATGTACATATAGATGTGTGCATAGTTCATATATATACAGTTTAAATTTGTTATTTTGAGTTGAGAATCTTCCATAACTCCGAGAGTAATGGAAAATAAGTATTCTAATAAATATTCTAAGTCAACCAGAAAGCAACTCATATTGGTAGTATATAGTGCATTCTATAGGAAACACCAGTGCTGTCAGTGAAAAAAGTACAAGGGGGCTGAGGAGGAAGAGCACACAGAGGCCAGTCTGTGGCTGGCGGGCCTGTGCAATTGTGTGAGGGGAGGGTGCTACGTTGCACTGACTTTATTTGCAGCAGAAAGTTTCCTTTCTTTTGCTCACCAGGTGTCGAACTTGTATTATTTGTCAACTTGCAGTCCTGACAAGAATCTATTTTAGTGAAAGCAAGGACAAAGGAGCTCATACCTAGGCAAAGGGGAGTCAAACACAGGTCCCTGTGAGTTGGTCCTTTGCTCCCACTTTCCATTAACTATAAGAGTCAGTGTCTTGCAAGCTCTCAAGAAGGACTTATGACTGAAGTGTTCACAAAAGATGCCAGATTCCCCGTCTTCTGTTCTCCTCCCTGTCCTGTACTGGATCCCAGGAAGCCAGGGCCTGGCCCCTCTAGCAGCTCAGGTGCAATGCTGTGACAGTCCCTGCTATTAGAGATCTGGAGGAAGGCTGGCTTTTGTCCCTCCTTACCTCTGGCAAAATCTGTGGTGTTCGTGATGAGAGTAAATTGCCTATTCTAGGTAGGCTATGTTTAAACCCAGTCCTCAAAGACTCCCCCCACCACTCCCTATTTTATTTTTTATTGTAGAAATAACTTTGAATCCATTAGGTACCTGTGTACATGGTAACCTAATCTCAAGATTGTCCAGCAATTTGGTGAAAGTAAGATTGTGTTGTGGTGTTTGGCTATATTTCTGGGAGTAACTGGCTGAAGGCATTAGACTAGAGAGTCTGGCTTATTCTCAAAGGAGTTTTGCAAATTAATCACCCTGTGAGCTAAATTTGTTTATAGACATATTTGGAATGGAGGGGCCCCACGTGGGATACATTTTCTTCATTTGTTCTGCCTGGCACCTGTGCAGAGTATTATGTAGGCGAGTACTACTTCCCCAGAACCACAGTACCTGATACCTCATGATGGGTGAGAGACACGAGGACGATAATGACACACTGGCTCCCCGCTCCTTCTCCAGGGAACCCAGGGCTCTCAGTTGCTCTATGGGAGTGGAGGTGGTAAAAGGGATTTAGGGTGCCATGGATGTTATGCGTGTGTATAAATTCATTTGTCTATTTGTACAGCAATTGCTTCTTAAAAATAATTTAATACAAAAGGGGTAGATGCATTTTTATGTGCTTATAGAGGGAAGGTTTTTTTTTAAGTTCCACACATGTTCACTTTTAATGAGTAATATTTATATCTTTGTATTTTGATATCTGGCTGGTTATGGGGTCTAACTATGTAGCCATTCTCCACACTGATTTGCTTATAACTGTTATTCTAGTGGGAGGGAGTCACAGGCTAGGCAGGTTTTTAAGGCAAGCGAACACTTAAGAGGTCCTTCAGTTCCATTTTCACACACATGCGCGCGCACACACACACACACGCTTTCCTCCTGCAGGCCCTGAAATCAAATATACATATGGTGTCATAGTTGGGTCTTTACTGAAAGGCGGATTCCTTTAAAGAAAATAATTGTCTCCCCTCCCCAACCTCCGACCCTCTTTCTAAATGTCCTTTTCCCACCTCCTCACTCGGTTTGTGGTTTGCAGGCCTGATTCTCTGCAGCCCTGGCCCTGTATGTTCAGGGAAGGCAGTAAAAATGAGCACTAATCAATCTTTCCGAGAGAAGCAATGGGCATTAGAAGGCCACTATCCTGTGACTAAACACACCCCCTTTATGGAGTGTTGGTACTAATAAAGGGCAGCTTATTACTGAGGCAGAGACCAAAGCCCGGATGAGGTCAACCATGACTGACAGTCATCAGTCATTCTTAATGATACTTTTTCCCGTGCTTTCTCAGGGATTCTGAGCAGAGTGCAAATCATTCGGGGTCATTCATAGTTCATGTACCCACAGATGGCAAAGGTTTTGAAAGACTTCAGTTTAAACTTCTAAAAAAAAAAGATCCTCACTTTTTTTTTAAAGGAAGGGAAAATACCCCAAAACAAAACATAGATTTTTCTTATTGGAACGTTTTCATGTTCTTTCAACCTAATAGATGTTTTACACACTGCGGTGCTTGTGCATTATTAAAAGAGACATAAATTTATGTTTTATGACGTCTGTCTTCTTTAATTATTACCTTTGATGTCTATTGGTGACTAAAGAGAGCTTAACAGGATTTCTTTCTCTTCTTAAATTTCGAAACGTGGAACCCAGCTAGTCCCTGACAGATGTCTGTTCCTCACCTTCAGGATTATTTTATAAATCCCTTTCTGATGAGCGGAAGTGTCAAATCAAGGACAGGTCATAAAGTAAAAGTATAAACCTTTTAAAGAGAGACCTTGGTAATATATAAACATTCTGCACACTATCTGAATTTTTTATGGACTAAAGAAAAATTATATTTCAGCTGGAGGAAGGGAGAAGTTTAAACACCAGCCCGTATTTTAATCTATGATTTTTTCCCCTCTTGCGCTCTTATTTATAGCCATCCAAGAAGCCATTGGCTTTATTGGCTATTTTAAACATTTTTACCTGGATATGGAGCCTGTCTATTAATTGTACACGTTTACATTTGAAAGGCTGACTTTGTATTGATTCTTGGGGAGGGGGGGTGTGCTGCTGTGGGATACAGGCTTGAGTCTTTTTTAATCACTGTTTTTTCCATCTTGCACCAGGCCTCAGTTTCCTTAAATATGGCTGAAGGGCTTAGATTACTAGCTATTCCACAGCTCAGTGATTCATTTAACCCCCTCAGTGGCACCTGCGTTGAAATCAGTGCTTGGAAGCAACAGCTGTTCTCCCTATTTTTTTCTTCTCGGGAAATCACATTATACTTAGAGAATTTAGTTTTGGTAAAATTTGAGTTTTAGTCATAAAATTGGAAGTGAGCTGAAATCAACAACTTCTGGGCCCTTCTGCTGTGTTCTGTATGTTGAGACATATAGAAGTGTGTCCATGTACATCAGGCATTGTACGTGGGTGTGAGTGTGGATGACAAAAAGTGCACAGGCCAGGGGAGATGCTTTTGGGGGTGCATCTTCATGCTAAGTCATGGGCCAGAGGACTGAAAATGGACCTTGGCTGTTTAAAGAGGGACTGAATATTTTAAATTTACCCAGCGTCTCTTTAACTATCTAGTGTGTGCGAAGCAGGCCTGGTGCTAATCGAGTGACTTTTTGGTGTTCCCAGGCAGGGTGGCTCTGAGTTCAGAGTTTCTTCTGTTGTATGTGCAAGTTGGTGCTCCTTCCGCCTGATCCAGAGGTGGCCCGTGTCTTGTGCTCTTGTCCTACAATCTCTGCATGCCCCACCTGTATGTCAGAAGGTGCCGTATGACCACACCTGGTCTGTAGCGCCCCGTGGTTCTAGGGTGCATTCAGCAGCATACAGTGTTCATTACAGCACAGCTGAGCACCTGTGTATGTGAGCCTTGTGGGGCAAGGCTTTCTAAGGAGAACTGTTGGTCAGCTCACCCTCACGATGCCATAGCACCCAGCACTTAACTGAGGACTTCCCTGGTGGTGGGTTTTACTTACTGTTTATTATGAAGAATGACCATACCTAAATGTTATATAGTTTTTGGAAATAAGTTTTCCTCAAAAAGTATTTTTTTTTTCTTTCTGCTTTTGGATGGGTGAGAATGCAGCCAATGAAAACCATTTGGTTGGGAGGAAGTTTGCTTTTTATCTATGTGAATGTCAAATGCTAGTTTGGTAAAATACGAAGCTTAAATTATAATTAGCTAAATAATTAGTTTAGAAGTTAATGCTATCTTTGGAAAAATCCCCTTAGTGGGGATCAGATGTCACTTAATAGGTCCGGCGACAAAACTGGCAACTTATTTTGAAGGCGAAGTCCTGTCTACAAATATAAACATATTTGAAGAGTACAAATGTCTCAAATATTTAGAGCAAGTATGTCCCGATAGAGGGGAAAAGTATCTGGATGCAGCTATTTGGTTTAGTTTTCTTATGTAGTTTGTAGGTACTCTGTGCCTTGTGAAATGGGTCTCTGCACTATTTCCAGAACCTTCCATGCGTTCCCAGTGGTGAGCCTCATTACTCTCTGGAAGGCATCTATCAGACACTGTCTTATCTGTTTGTAAGGCAGCTCAGGCCCCGGATTTAAGTCATGGATTCTGGCTACAAGTTAGAGTGTGATTAATAATTGACTAATGGAGCTTTTATTTATCACAGGCTAGCACATTTTGCCATTACTGAGTTAATTTATGTTAAGTGTAAGCTGTCGTTCAATCTGTTTTTCAACTTTTTTTTTTTTTTAAATCCTAAGTCTATCTTTCATTTTTTGAGAAACAAAATCCTTACACAGGGCACAGACTCACTTGGTGCCAAAAAGTTGATTTCCTTTTCAGTGGGGCCATGCATCACCAGCCCTCCCAGCTGCAGTGTCAGCCTCTGACAGAATGACATGTGTCATTTATCAAAGGGGCCAGGCTGGGCCTTGGGAAACGCAGCCGACAAAGCCTGAGAGAGTTCATTTTGCAGTCCCCTCCTACCCTCCGAGCCCTTGCCAGGAAGCCTGTGTGTGTCTGTCTCCACAGCCTTACTGTAAGTCCTTCAGCGCCACAGAATTAACCCTCCCCACCTCAGCCTGCTGCAGCGAGCGCCCTGCTGCCCGGGAAGGTTCTGGGACCCAAGCGAGCAATTGTTCCCACGTCACTCTGCGGCACACCCCACAGAGTCCTCCTGTCCCCACTTGAAGTGCAAGCCTGTCCTCTTCCTGCTCCACACTTTTTAGTGGGCTTTAAGTAAAGCCCTGGGTGCCCCTCAGAGAGTCAAAGTCAAAGACTTAAAGAAACAGCTGGAAAGCAGGTTCCCCACTCCTCGGGGCAAGAGTTCGGTCTTACATTTATTTTAGAGCCTGTTTAATAAGTGTTTTACTCCAGGCTATTTTTGAAACCACCTACTAAAGCTTCATAGATGTTTCTTCCTTCTCTTAGTTGCTTAGAATTTGTAATCCCATTTTTGCCTGTAAAAGTGATGAGATTCCTGTACAAAACTTGCTTAAAAAAAAAAAAAAAAAAACTTTCAAGGAGAGAAAGAGTTGCCTTGACCCCCAGATTGTTTACTTTTTATGTGAGTCCTGAAACCACCAGAAAAATCACCAACAAGTGAAAACAAAACAAAAACAACAACAAAAACCAGCCTGAGGAGAGCATGCTGTTAAAACATAAAAGCATTTGGCTACAATAACCATTTTTCCCCTTCCTTGAAGAGTAGGGGTTTGCATTTTAATCATGTGTGAGAACATGAGAAAAGTTACTGTTTGTCTGCTCCTGCCCCTTTGTACTGCCTGTTAGGCCCTTCTCCACTGAAGTTATTTACAATATCAGATATCATTTAAAGAGATAGCAGCGGGGACTATAGCCTCAGCCAGGAACTTTCCAGAAGAAAGTCCTATAAATTAGCCTTTGCACAGGAGTGGCTGTTTCCTAGGCAGAGCTGGCCCTTTCATTTGTCTACATAAGGCTAATTTATTTTTGCAGCCAGATGTGGGCTGACAGCCATCACTCAGGGCCTCCTCCCCCTGCCGTTAGGAGGTCTGGAAGACAGTCACGTTTCCCATTTTACAGAATCCCCATCAACATTATTGAAGATGGATGTATCTTTAAAGCAAAGATTGATTGTGGATATCGGAGTTATGGTGTCATTTATCATGGTGAATATTATTTAGACTTGGGTTGTACAAGGCTGTAACTTGAGACACAGCCAGGGAGGGACAACCTGAAAACGCGGATCCATGAACTTTAATGGATGGATGCTTTTTTCAAAGCTCAACTCACTATAGCGTGATTTACTCTTCTTACCGAAGGGAAACAAGCATTTCAGTCTTAAAGGGACAGCAAACTGACTGTTCAGTGTGTTCCCCCCAGGATGGCAGAGGAAAGTCAGAGCTAGGAAAAACTGCTGAGAAAGCTAGACTGGCAGAAGGGACGGTGGCCCCACCACTGTAGGAGAAGAGCTGTTCTCTAGCTGACCTCCTCCTCCACCCGCACGGTACCAGGACAACACTGGTGATGGAGGTGTGTTCCAGAGCTCACTGATATGGGGAGACAGTGAACATGCTGTTTGTTTGAAGCCTGCTGCCCTCTCTAAGAGCTGTGGAAAGTGGCTATTTATATTCAGGAGATAAATGAAGCCTAAACTCTTCAGTGTCAGGAGCATGGTGCTTTGGGGAGATGCACGGTTATCTTTGTATGCCTAGAGGTAGCAGCATATGCAGTATTAGCAGTCTGTTGACCTAATTAATACCAGTCTTTTTTGCTTTCTGTCAGTAGGGCATAGCTATTGATGTTGCTCAGCTGTAAGTTCCCAGGGAGCTTGACATACTGGACCAGTGTATCAGAAGTGGAGCTGTAGTTGGGCCTCACATTGGGCAGAGCTGGACTGGACTGGACTGGACTGGACTGTCCAGCAAGTTTGTTCCTTCTTCTGGGAACAGATCCCAGGAGTTCATGTACAAATGCATTACCCAGGATCAAGAGGTGACTCTTGTTGTCTCTAATGAGCATTTTGTATACCTGACACCTGGGGCCAACCTGTTAGCTGCTTAGGCCATAGCTATATGATCACCAACTCATTTTGTTTATGGTTAATGTTGTGTTTTCTCTTTTTGTCACAGGGGTTGGACACCTGGGCAGGTGGTGAGCTGCCAAAGTGTGTGCAGGGTGGGCTATATGACACAGGTGTTGGGACTGTTCACAGCAGTCTCCAGGGTTGGGCTGATGCGTGGAGCTTCCAGCAGTGGTATTCTTAGGGCAGTCGGTTCATGACACCCTGTAGGGGTGGTTACTGCTGGTCCGAAAGCTGTGAGCCCACTTGGATGACATCCTGAAAGCTTCTTTTGGGTTCTTTAATTTGGAAGGGTCCTTGTAATTATACTGTCTCTTGAACAAAAAGTTATTCTTTCTTTCCAGCATTGGACATCTCTCAGCTTTGGGAGGGTATACAGTGTACTGCTGGGACAAGTTTTTAGTGTAAAGGGAGACATTCCACATACAGTGCAACAACAGCTACAGGAATGCTATCATTTCCTGACTTTTGTCCCATGGATGGTAGGCTCTAGAAAGGCATGGCTGTGATTTCTTTCTACTCTGTGGGCTAGGCATAGTGCTGGCACACAATCTGAACCTCGCATGCTTGCCTAGTGGCTGACTTCCTCTGTGGAAATGCACTGGGCCCCTGAGGACAGGTAAGTATACTGTGTGCTCCACTGAACATGCCCAGGGTGCTGGAAATATTGGTGAGAAAGAAGAGAAGAACCTTTGTGCTATTTCAAACCTTAATCCATGTCAAGTAGGGGACTGTTTTTCCCAGGAGCAGCTTTCCTTGTGATATAAGTCTAACCTGAAAAGAAAACACAAAACAAAACACAGCGTAACAAAACAAGAGGGACAAAGAAGATGGTGAAAGAATTGCTTGCTCCTGGCTTTGAATGCACGGTGAAGAACAGTGAAAGAACATCTGGAAAAATACAGGGCTCTGTTCCATTGTTCCACTGTTACACTTAGGCACATGCTTGGGGCCGTGAGGTTGGGTGTTTTACAGGGCAAATTCCAAGAGCACCTCTCAGTCTTATTACAGTTTATAGGTCTGTGTTTACCTATAAGTCAAAAGCACACTTGTATTCCTTTTAGGAACATACCAAATAGCAACAAACAGGAAATAGTTTATCAAATTCGTATGAATCATGGCATCTATAACATTGGCTGGGGTCAAATCATTACACTAAATATACAATAACCATTATTAATGTGTGGGGCCCTCTGCCTTCCTTATGATGTAGGACTACTGCTTCCTGATTAAATGCTGTTTGGGGAGGAGGGAATTCACAGCTCCTCCATCTTGGAGTGACTGACAGACGCACGGGGATCCAGACCTCTGACAAGCTGCATATTCAGATGGACATACTTTCCTAAGAAATAAGAAAGGAGAAAACAAAATCAAAAGTGGCCTAACTTCAGTACCCCCAGCTCTGCATCCATAAGGAGGCCAAATTTATCATGGCGCATTATGGAGTGCAGCAAATGTCATGAAAACCATTGTTTTTTAATTTTTTTCTTGGAGAGTTTGAATGAGGTGATTTATGGTAGTTATTCATCTTAAGGGTCATCCATCAATTTTTAGTCGCTAGGCAATCAAACCAGCAGCTGTTTGCTTTGAATCAAGCTGAAAAGTTGTCAGTCACCACACGCAGGTATGACCTTAGTGGGTGCAAACATCATGCGTGTAAAATTAAAGAGACGGTGTCTTTCTCCCCCCCCCCCCGACTCCCCTGACTTCCCTGTGATTTGTTGGTGCAGCACTGGCCCTTTCTGGCTATTGCCAGGAAATAAGAACAAAGGAGTGCATGGAAAATTCCTTGACTGGAAAGTTGAAAACATCCTTCATTCACTGTATTTTACCCACATTCCATGCTTGTGCTATGCAGGCGAGATTACTCAAGTAACTACCTCCAAGGGCTGGGAGGTGAATGAATGTATTTAGAAGCACCACTAAAAACAACCTATCTCTTTTCTCTTGGGAAAAAAAAAAAACAAGCCTCAGTGCTTGGCACTGGTTGGAAGTCAATCTGATAGCTTTTTGGGTGAGTGGTCGGTGGGTGGGAGAGGTGATGCAGTTTCTATCTGGTGGAAGAGGGTAGAAATGGCTCACTGTGTAGAAGGGGCACCCTTGGGTGCTTAGCACCCAAGGATAAATGTTAGAGTGCCTGGCAGGGTGCTTGGCTGTATCTCCTGCTGAGACCTCAGGTTATTCATGTTCAAGTGGGCTTGTGTGAACCACATGCCCTGTGAGCCCAACTTGCTTTGCCTGTCTGTCTTCACAGTGTGGCACTCTATCAGGTCTGGTGTGTGGTACTGTGGCCTTTGTGTGGTCACCTCCTGTCATTCCTAGCCCCAAATCAGATTGCACTCTGGATCTTTGCATTACCGTCACTTACCTTAGAATGCGTCTGGTATCTTTTACATTTTTTGACTTGGAGGGGACTTTTCTGATTCCTATTCCATGCTAGCTGATGTGTAAAAGTGTTTCTTGCCTGTTTTCTGTATGTAGCGATATTCATAGAGTTTCAGCATTTATTCCTGACAAAGAAAAAGGTGCATGTGACACCTTAGCTTTAATAATTTAGGCCAGATTTCTCTCATGAGTAAGCCTTCCAACAAGGACATTTTTAAATTTCTCAGATGTGTTTATGTGTATCTGCATGGGTAACTGAAACCAATAAAGTTGAAGTCTTTTTAATTCAAATGACCTGCAGGATGGTTCCTCTTACTCCCATTTGCTGGTGGACATCTAGACCATGTGGCTATAAGATGCTTCATTGTACTGTGGAAAGTCCAAAATAAATTTAAATTGGGAATTCAATTTACCTTACTCAGCATTTTATGATAATATTTTGTTTTTATTTATCCATTTAATAAGTATTTCCAAGTGTCTGAAATAGTTCCTTGTAGTAGAAAGCCCTGTACTTGAGAAAGTTTTCTGATCCAGGTTTCTGGTAAACTAAAAGAAGTGGACGAAGTCCCAATTCACAAGTCAGGAAAGCCCTAAATCCCCCACTGGAAATTCTTGAGGCCAGGTATGTTTCTGAATTCAAAATTTTCCAGATTTCTAGAAGGAAATTCAGTGCCTGTACTGTCTATTTCACGGCATTCTCGGCTTGGCGGATCATGACTTTTTCCACATGACTATGCATAATGCTCAAGGTGAGGAAAGGTAGCCTCGTGTCTGTTTGGCTCTGCTGCCAATGAGTTCTGGTCATGCTGATTTGCAGCACCGAAGTTCAAGACGGTCTGGGCTGTAGGATCCTGGGGAAGGGACTGCGGGTCTGTGTTAGCACACAGGCCTTTTCCTCAGCCCTGCCTAGCCAGCCCTTGGCAGTGGGTTGGTAGCAGCTATGCTCTGGGCTGCAGTGTTGTAGTTCTGGTGTTCTGAGTCAGTCTCCTGGTTTACTGTGCTGTCATCATTCTCTGGGGTACTTCCCCCATACCCACTTATGAAAGTGATATTAGTTGTGGTTGTATCTGTGTTCACCCAAAGCCTACTAATTATCTATTAAAAAATTAAACTTTAGAAACATACTTACTCCCAGTATAGTCTCACATTACTTGTGCAGTCTTTTCTCACTTTGGGGGCCTCTAGAATTAGCATTGTAGCATGCTTTACTAAGGAAAAAACTAAAATTGTCCCTAAGGCCATTGCATGCATTTCTGTTGATCTTCCTGGTGGATATATTGACATAGGAACAATACTGAGAGAGACACCTTTCCCATCATTCCAGCTTTGTGAGAAATACACTAGGACCCATGTTGGAGGTGGGTGTAGGATTTGGTTAACCAACCAGCAGTTAATGTTTGAGAAGCACAGATACATTGGGATCCTTTTTACTTTTGGACATGGGATGAATAGACAGCCTAGTGGGTTAATGTTAGGAATCTACAATGGCTGCTAGCATTGAGGGTTAAAGAATTCTACAAAGAAGCCACTAGCTTGCTGGTCAGGTAATCTGCTTCCCAGTGATCTTCCTTTTTAAGAGCCTGCTTTGGGCCTCCTTGCATTTGCCACTTTGCAAGCCTAATCCATTTCTGAGTTGCTGGGTCTATGTTATGGTCCTTGCTTTCTGTTGAATATCTATGGTGTGCATTTTGTTAGTGTAGAAGACTTTTCCTCCTGCAGTTGGTTGGGGGGATTAATTACTTGATCTTTTTTTTTTAAGGCGGAACCATGGATTGAACTCAGGCCATTGTGCTTGCCAGGGAAGCGCTTATTCCACTGAACCATCTCCCAGCCCCATTTACTCGATCTTTAAAATGGTTTTAAAAAACATTTTGTTTTTTAAATAGTTTTGTAAATAGTTCTGCATGGAAGAGTGCAGAACTATTTACACACATATCTGTGTTCCTTTTGGTCTTAGAAAGAGAAGGCTGCTCTGGGGGCTTCGTTCTCTTTCATGTCCTATTTAGTATCATTTGGAAGATGTTCATTCTATGTGGGCTCCTCAGCCCATGGACAGAGAGGAGCTGAGATGTATTCTGCAGGTTTGGGGGGATCTTCCATATGCGTTTAGCTGGTGAACACATGACGGCTGGCAATGGGGCTGGCTTGTGGCAACTGGAGCAAGGACTGTGGGCCCGGTAGAAAGCGGGCAGCTGCAGAGCCCTAATTGAGAAGGACAGGTGCTGGTTCCTCCATACACTGCTCTTCCTCTAAATGTCCTGGCCACAGTCTCTAGGCCTTTTTCCCCTTTCTTTTCTTGACATCTTTCTTTCCATCTATTTTCGTTTTTCCCTATCCCCTCACAGCAATTTTCAGCCATAGAAGTGTTCCTCATAAAGTTTTCGCAGTTTTAAATGTTATTTTGCAGTTGTTTTGTGCTCTTCTGAGGACAATTGCACCAAAATCTAATAAGCTATAATAAATACAGTTCCTGAGAATGGGATGGTGGGGATGTGCTGGGAATAATAACTGCTTTGCCAGGCTTTTGCACGGTTATTTGGAATGTTTTTTTCCCCATTAAGTTTTGCATCTTTTGTATATGAAGTAGCCTTTATCACTGTGCTATGCTGGTTGTTGGTTGGTTACCAAGTCAAATTAAGAAAATGTTACGTAGCTTTTGATAGTTCCATTACATCTAACATATTTGCACGTGTGTTGTTTCTATGAACTTAGTTCAAGGTATCGATAAAAATATTTTTCGTCCTCATATTTGCTGTTCATAAAACACTTGAGGGAGAAATTGTTTCTGTGATATTTTAGATGGGTTTTACAATAAATTTTAGATATTGTGGTGTGCTGCGGTACCTTTTATTTCATTTTCTCAGTAGCCTCAGAACATCAAGATTCTATCTGTTAAAAAATCTGCTTTATCTGAACAGTAATTATTAGGGTTTTTTTTTTTTATTAATAAAGGTAGAGGTTCCCGAACCCAGGATTTCTAGTGCTCCCATGTTGGAGTGTCCTTCCTTGCATACCCATCACTTACCTTAGAATGCTTCTAGTGTCTTTTACATTTTTAACTTGGAAGAGACTTTTCTGGATGCCTATTCCATGCTAGCTGATGTGTAACAGTGTTTCACTGGTATGGGGTGATGTTTTACATGTATTAACTCATGTACGCTAAAGTGAGGTTTTAATCAGCACAGCCTTCCTGAGCATAAATCAAGCTGCCTTAAATCCTCCTCAGAACTAGCAGGAGGATGTAAATAAGAAATAAATATTGACATTAAACATATAATCCCCATGGCTTCTTGGCATGCTGGGGTGGGTCCTTCATGCTTATTATTACCTTTCTGGAATGTATCAAGGAGAGCCCAGGTTGTGCATGGAAACTTGTGTGGAGAACACTGGTGTGGTTTGGATCTTAGCACCAAAACTTGCTAGGCCTGTGCTCTTAGAGGGGTCACATTTCTCTTGAAATATTACATGTATTAAATTTCTCAACTGGGAATCAGGACTAGCATAACAGTCATGGATTCTTACTTTATAGAGTTCATTTGCTGACTTATCCGGTTGTTTCATTCATTGGTTTGTTTATTCAGTAAACACTCATTTTGAATTCCTTTTTATTTTGAGACAGTTCCAAGAAAAAAAGAAATAACTAAGAGGGCCTTGAGGTAATGGATTTCTCAGGATGCCGAGAGTATTTTGAAGACTAAAGTGGTTATCAATATTAACTTTATATAAGATTTTTATTATGCGTCTTGTGGATGTAAAAATTTCATTGAGTAATGAAATAAATGCTATCAGGATTGAATATGGGAAACAAAAAATTCATTTTCCAATTTATCTCGCCTGTCTTTTTTTCTTTGCCTCCACATAATTCAGCAGCAACCAGCCTGTTGCCGCTGCTACAGGCAGTAGGGGAGTCTCGGCTTTTTCTCCAACCTGTCCAAATTCTGGCATTATTTCCTTCCGGCTCCCGTGTGTAGATGCAAAGGCCAACTTAGGCTGTGATTTTGACTTCATCTGCACTCCTCGGGGCCCACTTTTCAGCCCCAGCATCCATACCTGTACCTACTTGGGAAGTTCAGCGTGGAGCCCGGTCGGTGTCCTATGCTGCCTTCCACCCTGCTGGTGCCTGCCTGCCGCTGGTGCTGGCTGTACTTGGCTCACTCAGCAGATGCATGCTCTCTCCCTGCATTCCAGGAGCTGTGAAGTCGACAGGGCTCTGGGTAGGTGCTGTGCTTAGGTCTCCCATCTCTTGTAGACGTGCTGCTTCACAGTGGTGCTTTCCTTGTGCCTCCTGTCTAGAAAGGGACAGAGAGACAGAAAGCCTGCTGTCTGGGGACAGCTGGTTTTCAATAATATCCCCAGTGCTGCTTTTGTACCTTGGGATTGTGAGAGTGCTAAAGCAACATGCTTAAGGCATGAATTTGGTTTTTCAGTTACTCAATATTAAATGTAGCATTTTTCTGTTGTGTTCTGTGTTTTCAGTGTACTTTTCAGAAGTGCCAACATCTAATTGTAATAAAAAAGCAACGTAAGTTTACAACATAAATTCCATGGGAGGTGGGCTTTGGCTGGCTATTGTAGCGCCTAGAGTAGGCAGTAGCACCTGGCAAACAGTAGTAGGTGCTCAGTAAATACTTGCAGAGTGCTTGAACTGATTACATGTCTGGCGTGCTTCATTCCCATTATATTATTTTATTTTTGTAGTGTTCCTATTACTTTTTTTTTAGACTAAGCGTTATAAAATCTAAGGTCTCTAGTGCATAAGGCCATTTCAGTTAAGATAGATATGGCCATGTAAGTTAAGTCCAAGAGGGTCTAACTTCATGACCTCTGGGTCCCGCTGTCAGTGGTGAACGTTGTGATTTTTATCTTCCCTCCTTAGAATCTTCCTTGAGTTTTGGTTGTTGAGGTGTAGAGAACAGAAGCGGAATAGGAGTTGGGATGCCTGTATGCCCCCTGGCCCTTTTGCTGATTTGCTGCAGGATGCCTGGGAGCACCAGTTTCTTCAGACAGTAAACAAAGAACATTCAGCCAGAAGCTCCCTAAGATCCCTTCTTGTCTGAATAGCACATATCCGGGTGATTCCGAAAGCTCAGCCACACATCTGTATATTAATCTTAGGTGTGAAATAAAAATAAAATCATACCCTTCATATACATGCATGTGTATGTATGTGTGTGTGTGTATATATATATATATATATATATATATATATATATATATATATATATATATATACACACTTAGGACCATACGTTTTTGGTGTTCTTCTTTTGACTTCTCTCGTGACTCCAGTATTGTTATGTAGTAGGGATTAACTAGTCTTCATGACACTGAGCTCCAAAGTTTAGAATTTAATTTTGGTGCTCCTATGAATGTTGAACCTGGGACCTTGAGCGTGGTAGGCAAGTGCTGTACCAGTAGGCAAGTACTTTGTACTGTGGTAGGCAAGGGCTGTATCCCCAGCCCTTTTATTTTGTGACAAGATCTCACTAAATTGGTTAATTGGGCAATGACTGTGTTTTCCTCCTGCTTCAGCCTCCTGAATAGCTGTGACTGCAGGTCTGTGCAGCTGTGCCTGGCTAGTACTTTAGGAATACTTCCCATTTTTACTCTGTGTCTTAATTTGGAATTTAGCCAAGCTTTCATGAGCTGGCTTAAATTTTGCTTTTAACTCCTTTAAGGCTACCTTGTTGATGTTATATTCAACATATAACATTTGTGAGGGAAAGTGACATTTTATGTAGACATCAGGATGAGGCTGTTATCAGGAGTGGATTGTCCTCGATACCAGTAGACTGCTGGGTACAACTGTTTCATATCATGTAGCTTCCGTGGCGTGTGCAGACCCTGCATAGCATTGACATAGGCTTCTCCTGTGACTGCTTGTGTGGGGTACATTGAAGACCTAGACTGACTTACTTATCAAGAGCATGCATGGGCTTGGCTTTGTATTCCATGGAGCCCCTCAGTAGAGCTAAAGTGAGTGATGCCTCAGGTTCACCTGTTTGAGATGAGGACTGGATGGCTTGTGAGTTTTCACAGTGTAAGGGAAAGATCTGGGGTTTTCTTTCAGGGAGAGTTAAGAGAGATAGCACAACATTTAATATGAGGCTAGTGTGAGAAAGGGGCTCACAATAAACAATAAATCTTTTGTTAAAATCATAATTGTGGGTGAATGGTCTGGGGCCTGAACTGAGAGGAAGGCAGGTTCACGTTCAGCCTGGGCTATAAGACACTGTCTCAAAATAAGAAATGAAGAGGGCAGTGGATACAGCTCAGTGCAAAGGCCCTCGGTTCAATACTGAGAACCACAAAATAAAACAAAACCCAAATATGACAAAATCCAGCAAATAGCAGCATTATGAATCAGTTGTCAGGTACATGTTTTCCTTTATGTTTCTGCTGTGTAGCAGAGTTCTTCCTCTAGCACGGATAATGGGATGTTGTCTCCCATTTCTGATGGCTGGATTCAGCTGCTACACAGGAGGCTTCACAGTAGCGGGCTTTGCCTTTGTCTGACGTGGATCATGCTGAGGCTGGTGCCTGCTCAGGGGAGCATCCAGAGGTTGATGGGGGAGGCAGTAGCTTCCCCAGCCCCAGGAGACATCTGGCTTCTGGAGGTTTAGACCTGGTGGATGCTGTGGGATCCTGGGGCTGTGGGAAGAGCCACTAAGTGAGAGGCACTGCAGTTTCTTCACCACATGGTAAGTCCGCCTGTGTGTAGGATGCCTTTGCTAAGATAATGGTCTTCAGCATGTGAGTAGTTGACATTTCTGTATTAACGTTTTGCATTCTGATTTCAAAGGCACCCAAAGCTAAGCACCTTTGGAATATCTAAAATTTTGCTTTTTGTCTTTTCCTGGGAAAGGTGGTTGTAGGATGATTTCATTATGGAAGGAAATGAACATTTTGATCATGCATTTAGTTTAATTTGCAAATTTAGATTATCATTTGAAAACATTGGTTAGGAAAGAAAGTTATTATTTTTTACATATATCCCTTTGAGGGAGATTAAAGCCCCAGCTCTGTTTTTTCTTTTTTCTGGGCTTTGAGTTCCTCCGTCCCTGCACTGTGCATACTCAGATCTGCTGGAAAGCACAGATACAGAGCAGCCAGTGCAGGGAGCCGTGCTGAAACTCGTGCCCAGCTCGCTCCCTGACCGGAGCAATCCCTGCATTTCCTGACAGTTTTCAGTCTGTGGCAGGGTCATTTGTTTCCCTGCTTTCCTTTGTCATGTGTTATGAATATGGGAAAAATAGGATTAAAGTGTTTAACACCCCTCTCCATGGGCCCAGTGGTAGAATTTATCCTTCAAAGATAGTGAACTTTTGACCTTAAGAAATATAAATATCCTTGGAGAGTCCAACATTTAAAAAAGTAAATTGTGGTTTTGCCAAACAAATCTAAACTTGTTTTACTGCTGTCTCAAGTATGGAATTTTATTTTTAAAAACTACCCACACTGTTTCTTATGTATAGCTTTAGACATGTCATTTTCTCCCTCAGAGTGGTGTTTCTGTAACTTTCAAGGGTAGTAAATAAGTTTTTAAAGGAAAAAAGAAAAAAAGTGCTACTTTTTTTTGGCTAAACTTGGAACTTTTGTGAGTTTTTTAGATAAGCTGAGTAGCCCACTGTTCTTATAAAACATCATGGTTTCGTAAAGGATTAGATTCGGTGAGAGTCTGGAGGCCTTGGTCATTTGTAAGCTCCTGCAGGAAATTTGTGCTCACAGGTGCTACCTGAGCCCCTCGTTGTCTGAGGACAGTGCTGTTCCACCTTCTCGGTTTCTTACTCTCTCTCACCTAGCTGTGGATTCCTGTTTAAATTGCAGTCCTCGTCCAAGATGATCCTGCCTCCCTGCTGGGTGCTCTGAAGCCCATCCAGTACTTTGGCCTGCCCTGGGGGGGTCCTCAGTGCTGGAGTCCTCCTGGCTGTGGATACTCTGTGTTGTCACTGCTTCTCCTTCCCTCCTTCTGCCGTCCCCCAATGGGAGATCATTGCACAGGGTTGTAACTGTTACAAACCTGCTCAGTGTTGATCTAAAGGTTGCTCAACACCTTTTAACAGCCAGCCAACCTGATATGTAGGTTAATACCCTGGAGATGGGGCTCATTTAGGGAATCTTTTAAGTTTTCAGTGGATGGTCTGGTATTACAAGACAGTAGCTCCGCCTGCTAGTGCCTGGGCATGGGCAAAATCCTTATCATGTGCCCTGATAGTGGGTGCTTTCTGATCCTTCTTTACTCTTCATCAGTAGGTATTGATTGAATGTGGGAAAGCGGTTGCAAACAACCATGTGCCCACAGAACTGGGCCAGCTTCCTAGTAAGCGCTGTGAGGTGGTACAGCATTTGGGCTTTTGGAGTGGAACATGTCTAGAGTAGAGGGTCTGTGTCTTTCTGCCCCAGTTCCACTGAGTCCTCTGTGAAGCTTCAGAATGTGCAATAGGATTAGCTGCCAAGGAATGCTCTGATCTTTGTTTCTGTATGTACATGTCTACTTTCTTTCTCGGTACTGTTACAGGGTCACCAATCATTGGATTTAGTATATATCATCATCTAGACATACCACTCTAACTAGGTATATCTGCAGAGATCCTGTGTCCAATAAAGGCACCCTGTAAGGTTCTGGGAGGACATGATACCAACCTGCTAAAGACCTCAAGGAAAAAATTGTACTAGGTCTTATTATTGGGGCAGTCGTTGTCGTCATCGTCGTCGTCGTCGTCGTCTTCGTCTTCTTCTTCTTCTCCTTCTCCTTCTCCTTCTCCTTCTCCTTCTCCTTCTCCTTCTCCTCCTCCTCCTCCTCCTCCTCCTCCTCCTCCTCCTCCTCCTTCTTCTTCTTCTTCTTCTTCTTCTTCTTCTTCTTTCTTCTTCCCTTTTTTCAGAATGGATGTATAGATTTAATCACTTTGCTTAGGACATTTTGTACATAAGCCAACTATTATTTTGGTTTGATAACCGATCATTACTGACAACTGGCAATAAGCAGCATCATCTTGACCACTTAGCAATTTTTGAATTTTGCACACTGACACATGAAGGAGTTTACTGACACCAGGAGTACTCACAGCAGTGCCTCCCGATCAGCCGCAAGGATCCCTTCCACTTCACCAGAGAGGGAGAATAATACAAAAGTGTCCTGAACTGCTTATCCTTAGACCTAGGGAAATAACTTGAAGAAAGTAGAGCTTAGTAAATGAGTGTATCATATATTTTCCTAAAATTTGACAACTGAATAGTGAAATATTTCTCCTGTTTAACTTGGGCGAAGTACATCATTTTCAGACAAAATGATCTGCTGTCTGCAGTACTAGTAGAAGTTATAGAGCTAAGTAATTCCCCATGGGGGGCCCAGAGTTTGTAGAACCTCAGTGAGCAGAAAACTCTCATCACATGTGTTGATGGAGGTGTGGGTGGCTCAGCGGTGAGCAGCTTTGACGTCAATGGGAAAGGATTGGGGGAAAGATGCTAAGGCATTGGCAGTTGGATTTCCTGGCCACGTGCTTGGCTTTCTAGCCGCTTACACCCATGAGTTTCGGGCAGCGTGTCTCTAAGGTTCATGGGACCTGGGTCTTGAAACTCTCCTGCTTCCCTTCCCTGTCCTGGCTCCTCTGCACCATGCAGGGTCCCATCAGGGGGCCCTGAAAGTGTGTCACTTTCCCCTGCAAAGGGCTCTGGTTCTTGCATATAGTGCAGTTCCCGCAGTGGGTGGGCTTTGGGATGCTCTTGAGATGTGGCTCAAGGAGTTCCAGTTGTAGGGTACCTAGGACACGACTGGTGCATGGGCAACTTCCCTGGGACCACTGAGGTTCGTTTGGCACAGCACAGGTCTTACAGGTTTAAGGGTTTCAGCCCACTCTCATTCTCCTGGGCTCTTATGTCACCTTTGGGTGGGAGGATAATGCATACAATAATGTGACTCTCTCGGCTTTAATTCCCCCAGCTACCATTTGTGAGTGTCTGCTACACTGAGGTACTCTCCTGGAGACTTAGAGAAATGTGCCGGTTCGCAGGTGGGCTGGTGCCCTCCACAAGCCATGTGTTCAGTGGAGGAAGAAAGTGTTCATTGTGCACAGCAGAAGGGTCTTCAATAACTTGTGGGGAATCAGAGCCCTGGTGAATGGGTATGGGAGGTGAGATCAGGGGCCTTGCTAGTGCAGGCAGATGGATGTGAGTTGTTTGAAGGGTGAATACAGTGTGGGCTTGCCATGTGCAGTGGCTGGAAAAGGCCCCTGTCCTGCCAGGTTGGCAGCAGCACTTGCTGGCGACATAGGAGGAATTGAGGAATGTTCAGATGCAGAGAAACACCCCACATTTTCACTTGGAGCATAAATCTTTTGACTTAGTCCCAAATTAGCCTGAGAATCCAAAAAAATTTTTTTTTTATGTACTTCATATGTACACAGTCCTCCTTTGAGTTTTACTTGGATAGTTTTCCTTTTTTCGCAATTATTAATATGGGCCTTGGCTCAGGCTTTTCAGCTATAATAACATGTGCATTTCTGAAGGGGCGGGGCAT
Organism: Ctenomys sociabilis; assembly: GCA_004027165.1. Classification (NCBI taxonomy): domain Eukaryota; kingdom Metazoa; phylum Chordata; class Mammalia; order Rodentia; family Ctenomyidae; genus Ctenomys; species Ctenomys sociabilis. The sequence continues at coordinate 58,273 of PVKA01005083.1, forward strand.
ATGGGAAAGAAAAGGGCCAGACCATTCAAATACCTTGCAGCTTGGTAACTGAGTAAAAATAAAATCGTGAAAAATATGATGAGTTTCTAGTGTAGTAAACATGGGTTCTGCATTAGAAAAAGGTGATGTAGTTTACTGGAGAGGTATAAATAGATCACAATAAGAAGGAGCAAGCAGAAAAAGTCAGGGGTTTCCCTGCATCCTAGTGAGCTTCTTCATCACCGTTGGTGGCCCTCACACAGGGGTGCAAACATTTTTGTGCTGGTGAAAACCTGTATTAGCCAATGTGGTGTCATATTGGCCTGACTCTGTGCCTTCATTGGCCATAGAGAACCAGCTGGCCCAATACTCAGCCAGGAGTTGGAGCAGGTGGCTCCTGCTGGTTTTGTCCACCCGCACATGCCGTCGGGTCAGAGTGGGCAGCTCCCTGCGTGGTGGTTTCCTTTGCCCAGTGAGGTGAAGTCCAGACCTTCACTTTGGCTGGTGAGAAAGGCTTTGGGTGTCCTTGAGCACACAGTACCATCTTGGGCCCTGTCCTCATGCTCCTTGGGAAATATAGTTCCTTGTAGATCTCGCTGGTGGGCCTTGCAGACAGTGGGTAGCAGTTTCAAAATGAGGTCTTAGTTTAGTAAGAGTTGGCTTAGATGGCTGGAAAAGCAAAGAATGCTTAATCAAATTATTTCCAAAGATTTATAATTCAACCCTGAATATATGAAAGTTCTTCTATCACATCTCTGTCTCTGTCCCTTTGTCTTTCTCTCTGCCTCCAGCCCTCCCACCCCACCCCACCTATACCATAGATGAGAAGTCTTTTAAAAGTTAATGAAGGAGTTTCACTGGAACCCTATTAGATTTTCTTTCCATTAAATGCCTGTTACAGACTTTTAATGGATGTTTTAACTAGGCATTGTTATCAAAAGGACTGTTGCACAAATTAAAACCATTCCTACAATCTGTGAAGAGAAACTGGGTTTACTTTTTGCCTTTAGGTAAAAAAGAGAAAAGCAAGGAGGAGGTGAGTTCCTTGTCAGTATTTTTAGAAGTTGGATTCAGGGAAATAGCCAGGGCTTCCTAAAGCCCTGGAAACAAGCAGTGTGTCATGTTTTTCGGGTGTCCCTCCTTTAAGGTGAGGTTTTTCCAGGCACCTATGGGTTTTTAAGGGTGTACTAGTGTTGCTGAGTGATTATTTGATTGGTATTTCAAATACGACTTTTCGACTTTTCGTTCTTAAGAGAGGGCGTCGTGCTTCCCATTTTTAAACATAAGGAGTTCTAACAGAGGGAGATGTCAGGGTAGGGGCTGTGACCTGACCTGTCTCTTACACTTACCAAGAATGTAAAATTTTTAAAACTGTTGGAGTTTTGATTTCTCATTTTGTTCTGCCTTCGTGAATTTCTCCCCTTTTACTATAAAATTTGTTTATCAGAACTGCAGATTTTGTGTTTCAGGTTTGGGAATTCTTGTCTGCTACAGGGAGGTATTAGAGCAGAGGTGTGAGTATTCTTCTATTCCCCATCCACACCTTCATTACAGGGTAACTGCCACTTAATTTCTATTGCAAATTAGTCATAATTGTGGCACTTAAAGGATACCAAGTTTGCTAATGGCTGGTCTTCATGTATTGTAACAGGAAAAAAAAGTTGTGTTTTGTTTTACCAAGAGCAGTTCTAATAATTCTTGGTGTTCCTTGGTTAGCTCTGAGCTCTGACTTCCACCTACTAGCACAATTCTGTGGAACATTTACAAAGCCACGCAGGGGTGGCCCTTCCCATGCACAAGCCAGCTCTCCTAGTTCTTGTCCAGATGGTTTCAGACTTCACTTCTCTGAAGTGGACATTTTAAAGTAAGTCAAACACAGACTTGTTTTGTGGACACTTCCTATGAAAATATCAGCCTCAGTTGTCTGGAAGGATGTTGGCTAAGAGGCACGTACTGTACTGGTCAGAGCTGTCTCAGTGCAGTGCTACGAGACATACAGCTGATGTGTTTGTGTCCCATGGCAAAAGGGAGGGAGTCTGCACCCTCACGGTGTGGGAGTGTCTCTGTGCATCCTCGCCTCAGGACAGTGGGTGCCACACTGGAAGCCTGTGTTCTCTGTTCAACCCCTGAGGATGCATCCTGGTTTCTGTGGTAGGCACACAGATAAGAAGGAAAGGAAAGGAGGGAGGGGAGAAAGAAGGAAGGGGGACAGAGAGAGAAAGAGAGAGGGAGGGAAGGGAGGGAGAGAGATATCCCTGCATCATGTTGCAGAATCCTCAACCCTTGATTGCCTGCCAGCTCAGAGCACACAGTGACACTGAAATTTCTGATAGTGGGTTTAATTTTATTAGCTGTATTAGTCAAGAACACTAAGCCATTTAGATCAAGCCCAAGTCATAGGGTTTAGTGTGGGTGAGGCTTTGGTTCTCTGCATGTGGAGGGTGAGAAAGCTTATGGCCTTATTTTTCTTTTAGGCATAAAGCTAGTTTAATTGAAGGAATAATTTGATTTGCTGCTGCTATAGCAGAAGATCTTGAGATGTGGCAAATTTTCTCTCCTTTCACCCAAACTCAAGAATTTAATGCCAGCAGGTGAGCCTCTGAAGGCTGCTATCAAGTATACAGAGACAATAACTGTCTTAAGAGCAGAATTTTGTCAATATTTTTTGCTGTGGGCCAAAAAACATTCACAATAATGGAGTGCTGAAGCCCTCCTTGAAAATGTTGTGGAGTGAGAGGGAGTGGAGGATTTATTTAGCAATGGAGCCTGCAGTATTTTGGTTATATCTGTGACTTTGGGATAATCTTTTTGCTCTAGCAAGTAAAGGCCCCAAAATACACTTTGCTACTCAGGATTAGTGTCTGGTGGACAGTTCTATACAGGGGTTGTGAGCTGGGAGCAACTCCTTGGGTTTGTGGTTTCTTCTGCTGCTTCTCCCTGGCTGCAACCTGCTGTCCATCTTCATCACATGCCTGTGTTTTCTGCCATGTAATTCTCAGTAGCACATGACCAGGAACTGCCCACACAGGCTCGGCAGGGTTGCGAGAGAGGAGAGGGCTTGAAGCACTGTCCCTTAGCCACTGTACCTGGTTGGAGGTCCCTACATCTTTTCACAACCAGTATAGTCCTTTGCCCTTGGTTTTAAATATGCCATTTCACCACCCTTTTGCAGAAAGTTGGTTAAATAGTGAATTCCACAACCCACAAAATGTAATGGGCTTGATGACTTAAAACAGATGTTAGATTCAGTTGCCCAAATTGCCTTGCCCCTTAAGTTATCTTTGAAAAGATTCACTCCCTGAAATTTGGTTTTGGAAATCATCTTTCTCTTTTTTTCTTCTTGTGAGGACCAGCACCTGCATTGTGAAGGCTGTTTCAGGAGAGCGGTTTTTTGATAGTGAGGTGTAACCATTTCTTCAATTTTACTGATGTTCTTTGTATTTCGTAAAATTAGAAAGGAGAAACAGGAGCAGTCACACGCATGTGTGAGCCTGCACGCAGAATAGGGAAACGCAGCTCTCTCTTCCTTTTGAAGTATGAAAATATCCATGAGTTTATCATTAAATGTACTTGCTGCTGTGTTTATTTGAAATGTTCACCAAACTTTCTTTTACTTCCTGTTCATTTTAGTAGAACAGGGTAATAGCAAAAAATTTTATTTATTCAGGGCCATAGGGCAGGCAAAGTGAAAGTAAATCCTAGGCTTCCGGTTGCATTTGCAAACCAGAGAAACAAGACACTATTTTCTAGAATATAAAGATAAAGGCAATAGACAATTAAATGCTTTGAGGCAGTTTGAAATGAGAGAAACCATCTCAGATTATTTTTTGAGGATGCATATGAAAAATATATGCAAGCTTACGAAAACACTGCACACCGTGCACCCACCACCGAGCAGTCAGGGCTTTCAGTGTGCTTACCGACGGCGTCAGAGGGGTGGCTCGATCATAGTATCAGTGCTTCAGTAATTGCTTTCTGCTTCAAGTGTAAAATCCTACCTGGGTCTGACTTAATAATTATGCTGATTTTTAATGAAGACTTTTTCCTTTCAGAAATAACATATGATGAGGTTGCATGTGGAATGTGGTAGAAGTGTATTAATCCTTAGTTTTGTCTAAAAAGTAATAAATTTTGGTCCACATTCTTTTTATGTTCCTTTTTGTGGGTATATTTCAAGCTTTAATTTCAGATTGCTTAGGTACTATTTTATCACTTTATATAATCCAAGGATTATTTATTATTAGGTAGGGTGAGTAATAATGAAGCCAGAAACACGGAGCTGAAAATATAGGGATATTTTTGTGAATATGGTGGACAGATAATTGGCTCACATTAATAGAGGGTTAAAGTGAAAGAAAATAGAAAAACCACAGATTTGCAGATTCAAAATTTTTTTTTCTCTCATTTAGAATCTGTTATAAGGAGCTAATGTTTTTTGGTTAAACATGGCACATGTTTAGTTGCTTCTTACATTTGTCACGTTCATCATGCATCATGTATTCGTCCAGCAGGTCTGACTTTGCAACTGAGAGTATCTAACTGTGCTCTGTAGTTGTGTACATTCTCGGCTGAGTCTTGGGTGACCAAAACTATAGCTCCCCAAATAGTAAAGAAATATCCACAACCAAAGCTGAAGAAATCTAGTGTGCTAGTGGACAAGCAGGGTCTCGGGCAAGCCTCCTGTGTTTCCAAGGATGCCTTGCCACGAGCAGGAACCTTATGCATTTGTGGGTGTGAAGGGAGGGAGGGTTAGAGTGGGCAGCCCAAGGGCTAGGCGGCCACCTGATAGTGTGTTTCATGGTTTCATGAGGGAGGCAGGCCATGTGGCTGTTCAAGGAGTCTTCCCTTGCTCCTCTGCTGTCCATTTCTTCCCAGGGGCTTTTATGGATGAGAATGCAGTGTTTTTAGTACTGCCCTCACTTTATGTTCCAGCCTCCCCGGTTTGCAGGTCCTGGCAGTGCCTTCTATGGACGTGGTCCTCCGGTGACCCCCCTGCCCCCATTGCTGTGTCAGTACTATTATCAGGAAAACCCTGAATTGCCTACCTCCAACTCTTCTTAGTCATCCAGGGAACAAGCTCATAGTAGCAGAGGTTAGGCATTTTATGTTCTTTGTCTCCCCAGGCATAGACCTTGGGAAGCTTATGAGTCCCATTAGGGTTTCAGGTCCCCAAATCAGATCTCTCTGAGCAGGTTTTTTTTTTTTTTCACCTAAAGTGTGTATACATTCTTTTTTTAAAAAAAATTATTTATTTGTATTTTAACTTGAAGAGTGAAAAATAGAAGCAAAAACAGACAGAACAAATGACATAAACAGGGTAACATACAATACATATGTTACAAATTTTCAAAACATGGATGGATATGTATATATATATATTCATTTTTTTTAAATAAAACAATCCAACACAGATCAGCAGTCCACAATAGAAGTGGGTTGTCCACAGAAGTTGTTGACTTGAGCCATTCACAGCTCATTATATTAATATAACTTTACTTTATATACCTCCATTTTTATACTTTCCTGTTAGATTGATAAGACCGAGTTAAAGCAAGACCTATATAACAAAAAATGTAACTTTTGTATCTGATAAGTCAGTCAAGTACCCTCAGGGTTTATCCTGTAACCGTGTACTGCTCTTTGTAGATCCTCCTCAGTGTCAGCCTTGTGGATGGCCTTGGTCATGGCTATTGCTTGACCAATTTGCTCTCTGTGGAAGCCTGAGAGAAAGTTTTCTGTCCATGTGACTCTCCTTAGGCACACTATACATCATCGATCGCATTCCTCTGTGGCCCAATAATCTCCTTCATCAAAAAATTGGGGGTACTACTGAGTTACATGATATTACAATACAGATTCTCCTATGTGCTGAGTATTCACTGACCTTGAAAGGCTAGGGCCAAAATGTTGGCTGACCTTGCAGCCTTTCTTTTTCTCCAATTTTTGATCTGCAAACTTAGGTTGTTAGCCCTGCAACACTATTTACCCACACTATTAGTCTAAATATCAGACGTCATAGGCATAAGATGGAACATGTATTTTCCATCAAGTATTGAGATTCTAAACTCTAAGTCCATACAGAATATGAAGAAGAAGATAAATTTAAAAAAATAGGAATGAACACTTACATATATTTACATATTTAGAAATCTATCCATATACTGCATAGTAGCATTGTAGCATGATTGTCTTGTGACTTTGTCTTATTTTTCATTTACTACCTTTTAAAAAAGGGCAGTATAGTAATAGCTGGTACATTATGACAAGAAGTACATATTTAGAAGACCAGAATGACAGGCATTTGAAGTGTGACCCTTCCATTACACTTTGTTAAATTCAGTGCAGTTGCTTGGTTCACAGGTATCAACATATATAGTTAGTTGGGGTGAGAATCCTACCACTTAACTGCTAGAGGGTCTGCTGTCTATAATTTATAAAGAACTAAGATATATTAGGGCCCTCAATTTTAAAGACCCAATCCAGAAATTGGCATTTGATATGAACACATACTTCTCAGAGGATGAAATTAAAGAAGCGAATAAATATATGAAAAAATGCTCCACATCGCTAGTCATCCATGAAATGCAAATTAAAACAACACTGAGATACCATCTTACCCCAGAAAGAATGGCTATCATAAAGAAATCAACCAACCACAAATGTTAGAGTGGTTGTGGGGAAAAGGGAACCCTTCTCCACTGCTGGTGGGAATGTAGACTGATACAACCATTATGGAAATCAGTGTGGAGATTTCTTAAGAAACTAGGACTGGAAATCCCTTTCAAGCCAGCTATACCCCTACTGGGAATTTTCCTGGAGGAACTGAAAACATCATATCATAGGGATATATGTATACCTATGTTTATAGCAGCACAATTTGTGATAACCAAATCTTGGAAACAGCCAAGATGCCCATCACATGAGGAATGGTTGAAAAAGATGTGAAGTATTACTCAGCTATAAAAAATGATAAACTTGAAGCCTTCATATTTAAGTGGATACCATTTGAAGACATACTTATAAGCAAAATAAGCCAGACCCACATGTGCAAATATTGTATAGTCTCCCTAGTATAACTCAAAAGAAGAATTGCAAATACAAATGTATAACACAATTAAAAGGAAAGCAAGAACTTGAGGATTGGACAATGAGGAGACGGCAAGGAGAAATGCTGAGAAACATGACGGAGGCAAGATCATTCACTTATACACACTAGATGGGTAAGACAATGATCCTGAGAAACATCAGATTTTTGAATCTCTGAGGAGGTTTAGCAGGCAGGTCCCACCATCCTGGGCTCTGTCTGAGCTCCACCAATCAGCAAGGAGTCACAGTCTGGCTTTGCATACCCCATCCTCTCCACATCCTCAATCCCAGTGCAGGACCTGGAAGAGCTGCTCTTAGTGCAGTTTCCAGTCTTTCAGGGAAGCCTTTTCTTCCTCCCTTGAGGTCTTCCTTCCAGGGCTGTGGCCAGCACCCTCTCTGTGCCTGAGCTTGTTTTCCTGTGCTGGTTCAGTCCTTCAGCCCTAGAAGCCAGAAGTTGGAGATGACTTCCCCTTGCCCTCCACTGCCCTGGACAGTGGCTGGCCCAACTGGATATTGAGGAAGTGTGAATGAATGAGTGGATGGACCAGCCAGCCACGGAGTGATTGTACTGCTCAGTTCGGCCAATCCTTTTGTGCTGAGGTAGGATTGCCTCTTTTCTGGAAGCTGAAGGAATGACCCCTCTCCGTAAAGGGAATTTGGGCTCCATGGAAAGCAAGGGGCTTAACTTGTCATCACAGTGTAAGTTCCTAAGAGATCTAAGGAATCAGAGATGTTTGTAGGGTGCACATGAGATGAAATGTGGGAAATCGAAGTTTATAGCTGTGTTTGGATCATGTCACTTGGGGATGGAAGAGAAGGTGGCAGTGTTGGAGGGATTGCTCCCAAGCATCGAGCTGGGTGGAGCACCAAGCTAGGTAGAGTAAGGTGAGGCTTCCTGTTCTAATGGTGGTGCCTGCCTGTTCCAGAGACACCTGCTCCACATGTACCTGCAGGGAAGAGCCTCGAAGGAAGACTGGGACACTAACCCAGAGATCCACTGGCCGGCTCTCTACTCTGTTACTGTTGTGGAGTCTTTTTAAAATTTTGATTTTATTAATGGTCTTTTCATTTTCTTCTTTTTACCAATTGTACCCATTACTGAAGAAACTGTTATTTTATCTTTCTAGTTTGAGAGAAAATTATGGGGAAGTAATTCCTAATTTATCTAATTTATTTCCCCCTTGCAAAACTTTCCTTGTTTTATGGATATATATATATATATATATATATATATATATATATATGTATGTATGTATGTATGTATATTTTTAAACCATGAGGTGATGGTTCTATTTACCAGGTTGCTTTTTTGCTCTCTAAATGGTGAACAACGTTTTCCATTATATTTTCACAGTTACTTCTTTAGGGCTTTTTTTTAAGACTTGGCACTTACTGCAAACCTATCTTCATGTATTAATGACTCTTTTCAGTTATGTGTGTGAAATATCTACTCCTAGAGTCATTGCCAACACAGGTATCTACAATTACATTATCTTTTCCAATTAAAAGAAGCGTCTCCATGCTGTTCTAGCTTACATTTCATGGATTACGCATGAGGGGAGTTATTTATCCATGTATTTTATCAGACAAATGTATTTTTTCCTTTTTGGCATAATTTTACTCATGTTATGTATTCATTTTTTTCTTTCAATCTGTTAGTTTTCTTATTGCTTTGGAAAAGTGCTAATAAGGATATTAGCATATCTTTTTTTGGGCAGAACCGGGGATTGAACTCAGGCACTTGCTCTTGCCAAGGAAGCACTTATACCACTGAACCATCTCTCTGGCCCCCCAGTATATCTTTTTATAATATAGTTACAGATGATTTTCTTTGGTTTGATATTAAAAAATAGTTTTCAGTGCTTTTACCACTTTTTACTATGTTTTGATATAGCATGGCTCATATTGATTTATTTGGGAATAATTTGCACACAAAAAAGCAATTATAAAAATGTATGAAAAATTATTTGAAATCTAGAAATAACTAAGATTGATCCTTTGGAATATGTGCATAATATGCAATTTTAGTGATAAGCAGAATGCTTTGGAGAAGTCTACAATTGTTGGAAGTTTGGTTTTCTCTCAGATCCATACTTTTCAACAACTGTGAAATTAATAGTTTTGTATGTACACCTTGGCAATGGCCTCATTATTTTCCTGTTAAATTCTCAAAAGTAGAATTACCAGGTCAGAGTTTTTGGTTGTTTTAAATTATTTTGCTGCATTTACTGCCTGCCAATTTGCCTTCTTTCCAACCCTGCCAGTGGCATGCATTTCTCTGGGCTATGGCAGGTTTTGATGTACTGAGTTGTTTTTTTATGTAGTTTAATTGGCCCTTTCCTGCATAGTTTCTACTAAAAGGTCATTCAGTTTATATAGATACTCAGTTTTATTTTTATAGATTTAAGTTTTCCATACTTAAATATTTGTTATACCTGAAATTAATTTTGGTATATCATATGAGGTTGGCTTGTAACTTTGTTATATTTTTCAAAAGCCAGTTTCCCTAGGGCCACTTACTGAAAAAATCTTACCTTTCTACATTGAACCCTAAAAGCTATCTTCTTCATACACTAAAATTCTTACCTGGACTGTCAACTTTGATAGTCACTTGAATTTTAATGAATAAAATGTTCTTGCCCTGGAACTCCTTGTTTAAATAATTGTAGCAACAGAATATGTTTCAGATACCTGTAGCTTCACCACTGCTGCGGACTTTATTCTTCCTTACCAACCAGATATCTTTCTGTTTGTCTGTATAACTGCAGAATCACGTTGTCATCTTAAGAACTAATAGTTCAGATAATTGGAGTGGAATAGTATTACATTAATAAATTAATTTAGTATTACTTATATCTATAGTGGTTAATTTTCCCATTTAACAAATAAAATTAAATGAAATGAATGAAATTAAAAATTAAATGAAATGAATGAAATTAAAAATAAAATTGTATATTTTTAATTTCATTCAGGTCTTTATTTCTTAGACTATGAAGTTTTTGAGTTTATTTCATAGGTCTTGCCTCTTCTCGTAAAATATCTCTTAGGATTTTATTACCTATTACGGTGGCACTTGCTCTTGTGACTACTTTTCCATTTTTCACTGGCTGCTGTTGGTGTATTGGGCTGCCACTGCCTTTTGACGTCTTCCTAATTAGCTTTTTATATTAACAGGATGCAGCTTACCTTAATATATGGTAGTTAACAATCCAGTGCTCTTATTGTATTGTTCTGTTGTAGCTTTGCTGTTTTGAGAAAACAGTAGCTGTTCAGCATTGCTGAATCAAGGACAGATTTTTGGGTTTTTTAAAAAGCAGATTTCAGCTGACTGTGATGCTTTAAGGCATCTTTGACTAAATCATTAGTAGTGCAAAGTATCTCAAACCACAGCGTGTGAGAGTGGTGCTGTGCAGGAGTTTGGGAAGCAGAGGTTGATGGGCTGGGACAGAATCACTGAGATGCCAGAATGGTACGGCCCGAAAGTGGAAAACACCTCAAGTCTATGCAGGCTGTCTTAAAAAAAATCTTTTTAGGGTGAATTGGCAGGAAAGGGGGCTTAACTGTAATGAAAATAGTGAAAGGGACTGTATTTTAAGTATTAAAAAAATGTCCACCTGAGAGGGGTTTTCAGCTGCATGGGAAGGGATGTTAGGCTGGGGAAAAGGTGTGCTAATGATGAAGTCTCCCCCTTCACTCAGGCCTCAGGCTTGAGGCTTGGGGAAGGCCTTTCACAGTTATCTTCCAAACGTGGAAGAAATACTTACCAGTTTTTCAGCAAGTCAGCATTATCTGGTGGCAGTGAATAAATCTTTAAAAACTTAGAAAATCATACGGGTTTGTGTTTGCAGCATTTGTTTTCATGGCACGTGCCTAATTCTTGTTGAATAATCGAAGCATCCTTTAGTCCAAGCCTAGCTGGTGTCTGCTGAGATATTGATATGTTTGGGGCAGTTTCTCATGGTTATTTTTCACCTAATGTGAAATAATTTTTCTCCCTTCATGATTCTACTTGGTTTTTCAAATGAAAATTAAATCTTGGTTTTTTTATATTGTATACTGTAATTTAGAAGCTGAAGTGATGTTTTGCTCAGCTTTTATCAGCATGTTTTGTGCCTCTTAGGCTGTTCTGCCTTATCTGTGAAAAAATAAATGTCAAAGGCTGTATAGGACTGTAGGATTATTTAGTATGATAATACATACATCAGGCTTTGAGGCATTAATAGAAGTACTTTTTCGTGAAACACAGTAATATCTCACATATATGGAAACTAATTATCATTCTTCTAGAACTAAGGTCCGGAAAAGAAAAAGCAGAGATCCAGCCTCAACAGTCCATGCTCCAGGTTCATGCATTTACTCACAGGCACACCACCACTGCCGTTCTCATTTGCCATTTTAGTTTTGTTTTGTTAGTTGTTACACACAATTCTAGTGCTCCTGAATAGCTTTTCTAGGCTATAGTAAATTAAACATTTGAAAATTGGAAATGAAGGAAGGGTACACAGATAATAGAAATGAGAGCAAGTACCTTAACAGAAAGGAAGAAGGAAGTAGAAATAAACGATAGTAAAAGAATAAACAATATCAAAAAGTATAGCATGGTATGCCTTTCCTTAGAAATGAAATAAGTTCTTTGCCCCTAGGTGGTTGCCATTGTTTGTGTGTGTTTTATTTCTAGTTCTCAGGAAGATTTTAATTTGTGTTTAACATGATTTAAGCAATGTGGCCAAAGCATATATATTTTATGTGGATTTGAGTGTTTAAGCATTTTTATAGGCTTCTATTTAAAAGGATCAAACTTCAATTATCTAGAAAACATTCTCTCCCTAAACAGTGTCCTACTTGGGTTCTGATTAGTTGTGGTTTTACTTGAGGATGTACTTCAATAATTGAATGTATAAATTCTTTATGTATCTTCTGGAAACACTTTTACATATAATTTATTGTGGTTAAGCATACTTTCTGCATCTGTTTTGATGTGTATAGTTGAATTGGCTGCAAACGATTTGGTTCTGTTCTCCTGACGTGTATATTTCCTCTCTTTCTCCCTTACCATCTGGGATGCTTTTGCTAATACTGCATTTGGAAGAGGATAGTGCTTGCTGTGTTGTTCCAGCGTGTGCGGGTCTGGTTGAATTCATGTCTGCTGTTTACCTCTAGCGTTTGTCCTCACACCTTGGTGGAGATGGTGTGCTGTTCTTCTGCAGTGGTAGAGCTGAGGAAATGTTGCTACACGTGCGAATTTGACCACCAGGGTGCATTTGGCTCAACATGAAACAAATATGCACAATCCAGGTAACATGCTATTTGCATTTAAACCCACACAGTCACTTTTATAATATTATAACAGATCTGTTTTGTCCCCCACATAGCTGAGGATATACTCTGAGTCAGTTGTTACCTCTTCAAATTTATCTGTTTGATACATTTGATTTGATACCTGATACAGTACCTAATAATAGTGCAGGTATTAGGAAAATGTCACTTATATTTTTAATAGCTATGTGATTTTCTTGAGATTATTAAAAATACAAGTTTAGACTGAAAATAAATTAAGGAATCGAAACCCAGTTTTTAACATTCCTAGTCGATACATTATCATAGACAATAGCTGTCCAAATTGTTTGATCTCTGCAAAGCACAGTGGAATTGTTACTTGGTGCTGCAGTTACAAAACCAAAAGATAATAGACTGCTGTGTGTGTATTTTACTTCTTATACTCAGGAGGAGCCTGGACTAATGAAGAAAAATAACATTTGTACTTATGTCCTAGAAGAATGTCATAGTAACTATTTATTGCTCATGAGAAAATTAAATTACTTAATGAAGGTGAATTATTAACTTAATTTATTAGGAATTTAATTTGGGAGCTATTTCATGGTGATATTGGGCAGGGCAAGGATGATCATGCTTTAATGCAGATATTCAAATGCCTTTAAATAGGCAACTAAGTGCATTTCAACAGAAGTGGTTATTCTGTGCTTTAAATAACAACAGTGTTTCAAAAAAACCCTATTATCAATGTAAGTATGCAATCAGTAGGGGAGTATGATCTAAGTAGAATTTGTGTTCAAATGTAGAGTTGTTTGTCATAGATAGACATTGTGTCATATTTTATAAATTAAGTTCTCTTGCTAAAAGATTTCGAAGCTGTGGGATGGCAGAGTGGCTGCTCATTGTTAACGTTGATTATTAAAGTGTAGAAATCAGACTGAGCAAAGCATCACAGGTCTGGTCACTCAAGCTGGGTCCCAGTGGTGATATGTTAGATCCTATACAGAATCTGCTTGCCTGGCCTTCAAATAGGATATGTTGTAATATCATTGCCCTTACTGGATAGGAGTTCTTTCTCTTCTTTAAAATGCAACAAAATGAAGAGAAAAGAGATTTTTTGATATCTTTGTATTAATTAAAGATTATAGTGAAACCAGAACTGGCAAATTAAGATGAATTCACTGAAATCTTCTAGACATATCTTTATGTAATTATCATTGTAATTCTTTTATGGATTAGATGGAAAAAAGTGGGAAAAGCCTCATTGTTTCTGTAAGCTTTTCTGTTTGAAATTTTGTGATTTAGAAGTTCAATGATTATATACAATGTAGTGTCTTTGGGTAATTTCCACAGTGACACATGCCATAAAGAGATAGGAAGATGGCATGTATACTTTATCTGCCCTAAAGAGAAGCCCCAGCTCTAGGTAGCTGGAGATATTTTTAGGCTTGAACTTAAAGCTTTTGTTTTTAATTTCTAAATTGTGGTATTTCAGATGATGTCTTCTCACTTATGATTGACTTATGCATGAAATGCTGTGATATTTTAAATATTTAAATAACTTGATTCAATCACCTGTGTATCAGAAAGCAATGCTTATTTGTTTCAAACACATGTGAAACACTACTGGATTTACATCCATCCTTGAAAGGGCTGTGCTCTTTGTTGTAGTTTTAAAGCAGATAGTTAAAAAGCTTTATCAAATTGATCTTCAATTGGGAGTTCATTAATGAACTAACCTCCCTCATTGAAAGATCACTCAAGGTCCTAAATAGCATGTGATTTCCTTTGTTTGGCAGTAATTCATTTGGAACTTTTACCAGAAACCTTAATGTACACGGAAGACACTAAACTATTTTGAAGTGGTAGTCCATTTATTGCTGTGCCAAACCATGCCTCCTCTTGTCATGGGCCAAAGGGAAACGTAACTCTCTCTGTGTTTCAGGATCTTGGTCTGGATGGGCAGCAGAAGGGAGAGTTCAGTTTAATAATTATTAGAGCAAGGGCATAAACAGAGCTTTATATGAAAAAGTGTTTTGAAGGCTTTTTGAGTATCTTAGGATATTTTGTCAATTAGCAAATTGGGAAATTGTTCAGTTTTTTTTAGAAATTGATCTGAAGTTGCTGAAGAAGGTTGGTGTTAGCAGGAAGAGGCTGACACGCGACATCAACTAACAGAATGTCTTTGCTTTTGGCTCTGGGTTTCTTTGTATGTGTTCCTGTTTGGACAGCATCATGTTACTCTACCTGGTCCTGGTGGGACTTTTATGTGTTCCCCCATCCTCATGGACCAAATAACATGCCTATTCTTGTCAGTGTTAGGCCTGTTCCTTTAAGATCAGAAGTTCTGCTGCTTCCTACATGGCACTATCACCTGCCTCAATTCTTGGTCTATTAAATAGCGGGGTTGTTGCAAGCAGTAAACCATACTGGACCCCTGAGATTCTGAGAGCATATCAGTGCTTAGGGATATCTGAAGAGTTGTCATGCACAGGACCCCATGAGCAGTGAGGAGAGGACTTCATAGCCCTCCAGTGTTGCTGGTGAGGTGGCTAGGGCAGCAAAAGCTGCTCTTTTGTCTGAGAAGTGACTCACTTTTGCTTGAGTGTGACTCAGTGCTTCTGTAGCTTTATTGCGGTGTGCAAAGGTCTCACTGTGACTCTTCCTCGGTGCTCCTCTGTGATTGCACAGAGGTCTTGCCAGGACGTGTGGACACATGAGTTCTATTCTGAATTGAAATCATGTCTAAAGTAGATGGAAAATGCTGTCTTGTGGACCACATGCACTGGAGTCTTAAATGCACATAGTTTTGACCTGTGTTTATCCTGCAGGTAAAGTAAGAACTCTGGGGGTGCATGTGTGCATTAGCTAATGTTCATGTAAAGTGATGAGTTATTTGTATTCTTCATGAATGCCAGGTATTTAGCTTTACCATTCTCATTAGGAAAAATAAAGAGTATTTCCTTTAGACAAAGGGAAGCCCCCCTGCAGTGATTTCCCATAACAAACACATTCTTTGTATTTAGTATTTACATGTCACTATATCTGAAACCCAGTTACTGTCTGCAAAGCTATCTTAAGAAACACTGCCCCACATGTCCTCCCACTTGGACTCACGTGAGGACTGCTGAGGATGCGCCAAGACACTTGGAGATGACAAGAATGATGGCAGTGATGGTGACAGTGATGCTAGCATTTGCTATAGTTAGCTCACATGTTCCTAATTTATTGTTTTGTAGAACAACGCATACCTATTTTAAATAGTAGCGCAATGTTGTGGTGGTGGTTAATCATAGTTTCCAGTCTGACTGGCTTCGAGATGCCTATAGTTGTAAAGCAAACTTCACAGAGGTGTCACCCAGGGTCTGCAGTCGGCTCCTGGCTGCCCTGGCTCTCTTTCCTCCTCTCTGCTTCTTGGATCCACCGCTGAGCAGACTTCATCTGTTCCACCCTCTGCCACTCAAGCCCTGGCATAGAGCCAGCCAGCCCTGGACTGGAACCCTGGCAGCTATGGGCCAGACCAACTTCTCCTCCTTTGAATTGTGGGTTTTGAGTATTTTGTTCCAGTAGTGAGAAAGATGACTAATAAAAGGTATGTGAAGAAAGAATTGACATTTTGAAATAAAAGATTAAAAAGTTACTTTTTTCTCTTTCTTCCTTCTTTCCGCTCCATATAACCAATAAAAACTGCTTGATAGCTGGTAATCCCAGCACTCTGGAAGTCTGAGGCATGAGGATCACAAGTTTGAACCTTGCCTAGGTAACTTAGCAAGATCCTATATCAAAAATGAAAAGGAGTGGAGGGCTGGGAATGTGGTCAGTATGAAGGCCTGGATTCAGTCTCTAGTAACACACACACACACACACACACACACACACACACACACACACACACACACACACACACACACACACACACACACACCAGCTTACTGGTTCCTACCTTTCTTGGGGCTCACAGAAGTACACACATGAAACATACATGAGCAGATCCACTTTCCCTCACTTTCTAGCATGACCTTGCGGGGGTGCCCAATCTGATGCAGGTGTGGTAACTCCAGATGGTGCTTCATAATCTTACATATATTTGGATGCATTTGTTTCCAAGTATGTGTTCCCAGTAGTTATCATAGGATCAAAGAATATGTGTACCTTTAATTGCCAAATAATTCTTCAAAGGCTTGGCCAGCTTTCCCTTCTTGAGCATGTGAGACACTTTGTGCTCTGGCTATTAACCCTTTGATTCCAGCACTGTCTTCCTAGTGTGTGAATGAAAGAATGAAGGCATGAATGAGGCAAGCGGAGCCTGAGGGGTCTTTCATGTGTCCAGTCCACTTATTAGCCTGCTGTTTCTCATGTTCTCTTGGCTTTGACTGCTAAGTTACCAATTCACTTCAGCAAAAGACATTTATTTGTATCTTTATGGACAAGATGGGCGTCTGTCATGCTTTTGCATTTCTCTAGAATTTGACCCATCTCTCTACTCTTTTTTTTTTTTTTTGGCCAGCTCAGCCCACCCAGAGGGTGGGGCTGGCATGGCATGTGGTGCCTGCTGGGGATTGAACCTTGGTCCCTGCAGCTGCCTAAACTTGCCTAAGCAAGTGCTTTAGACCACTGAGATATCTTGCCGGCCCCTTGGCCCATCTCTCCAAGGTGGTGCTGTGAGCATTTTGTCTCAGGATGAGTGGGCCGAGGGTGTTCTTTTAACATCTCACCTTTAATTCCTGTGGAGACAAAAGCTGTATCTTTGTCTTGTTCTTCTTGCCCAAGGAGCTTGGGGCCAAGAAGTTGAAGCTCAGGCAGTGGTTTCAGGATAAATGCAAGAGAAGATCAGAGTCCACATGTGAGGACAAAGTCTTCTTTTCCTTGCATTTCCTCTTACCTTGGTCCTATGTCTCCTGAGGTGGGGAGACATAAGCAGCTGTTCTGCACCTCCAAGATGCATGATGGCAGTTCCTGCACTTGGCATTGATTTGAAACAGTAGCTCTCATTGAGTGCCCACACCCAAGCTTACAGCTGTAACACATGAGGGGCCCAGGGAAATCTTTGCTTTCCAAGTTAAGGGACCTGCAGGGAGGGTGATGGAAGGAGCCTGCTCAGCTCAATTTGTGCTCTCTTCATATCATGTTTGAAACCCAAAAGTGAGTGGAAACCCTGAAATGAGAAACAAGTGAGAGTCGTTTTTCCTGACCACCCTTCCTAATCTGAATAAGTTTCCCTTTTCCTTGGGACCTCCCCTTAGAGCCACCACCTGACTTTGAGGCCTGTATCAGAATGGGTTGCTGTAGGAGGAGCTCCTGTGCCTTTGGCTTCATGTGACAGGTTGCTGTGTCACTCATATTGCAAACCCATCTCCATGTATGCTGCACGCTGTTCTCACTCAGGGACCAGGTAAACGTGCATATACCACCTGAAACCTTTCCTGTTGCTACAGCTAGGTGAAAGTCATAGTGGCTTGCACACACATAGCCTCCTAAAGGCTTGTGGGAGTTATATGGTTTTATTTCCACTATCTTTTCATTGGTCACATCCAGTGCCCAGGAGCCATAGTGACACAGTTGTGCAGCATACTGAGAAAGGAAGAGGCTGAGTAAAACACCTCAATGCCTGCCTCATGGCCAAGGGAGGAGGAGGAAGAAGGAGAGTCCAGGGAGAAAAGGGTGGCATATCCCATAGCTGTAAGTCAGAAATCTTTTTAGAGGCTGGCAACTAATTCTGCTACAGAAGAGGGTCCCCAAGTGCTCTGGGTAATGGGGCCACCACTATGACATATTCAAGGCTCCCTAGGGTGACTCTTTTGAAAGACAATGGTCTTCGCCTCACAGAAGTACATTCTCTAAGCATTCTTACAGACCCTACCTAGCCTGACCCCTGTACCTGCCTCCATAAGCTTACCATGGACAAGACCTGCAGCAGTGACAAAGCCCTGGGACTTCAGTGCCATCACTGAGAGGACAGAAGCCACTTCTCACAGAGGCCACTTGTGAGACTGACATGAGCCTTCTGAGTTTTTTCCACATGCTGTCCTGTCTTCTCTTCCTTTGGGGCTTCTAGTTCTTTCTGTCCTCATTGAAAAACTAATTTCTCATTTCATAGTTGCACGATATCTTCGATTCTTAAATATGACCGATAAGTTACGGTGCTCTGAAAGGTGAGTGGCATGGGAGCTGGCAGAGATAGGACCTGCTCTGGGGACTGTAGACCAAATAGGGGTTTTGACTGGAGAGGGTGCATGTTAATTTCTGTATGGGAAACTTCAGAAGTTGACATGGGGTTGGCCATCCTGTGAACCACACTCCAGTGACCTGGTACAGTGGAAAGAACCTGGAGGACAGCTGGTACAGGGGCTGTGTCTGGCACCATGGCGTGCAGGATGAGGCTGCCAGGTGCTAGCACATGCAGAAGGAATTCATCAGGCTTTCACAGGTTTCTCCAAAGGTCCTTACTGCTACAGCCTCCAAGAAGGGGCTCTTCGTTTTGTAGAGTGGTAACAAAGCCTCAGAGCAGACATAGTTGAGTGACATCAGAGTACCATAGTGGGTGATGTGAAGTCAAATGAAAGATGGTTACATTCTTTTTTTTTTTTTTTTTTTTTTCTTTTATCCATTCAACAAACATTTGTTGAGTGTGTGCCAAGCAGGAAACAGCCCATATAGAATTGAGGGCCTGTAATGTCTAGGCGTATGATGTAAGCACACTGAAAGTCTGCCCCTGGGCCAGGACCATCTGGATGCTGCTTTTTAGCCTGAGCAAACGGTATTTCCTCTCTTTAAGATACATTCACATGTAGCATCTATTCTGGCTCAAGGTTGGCCCTGGTATGATGAACAAAGGTGGATGTCATCATCATTTTCAGGCAGTGTCACCCTCCTCTTTGTCTGAGAGCCACAGTCTCTCTAAGCTTGGGTTCTCTCAGCATTCTTCCTGCTCTCTGCCTCCTGACATCCACATCCCCACCCCCAGGCTAGCTCTTCAGCTGCCCCATGAGCTGCCCTTCACACCTTCTCTTCCTGGGAGGCTGGGAACTCCTCTGAGACATGCACTCCTGCTGTCTGTGCTGTGTGTGCGCAGAGCACCACTCTGTGCTCTGCACGCTGGGTGCCCATGGTGGCTGGCCCCATGCTGCCGGCTTTCTGCACAGGCTGAAGGGCACTTGTAGGCTGGACTGTGTCTTGCAGTTCATCTGCTCTGAGGCTACCCTTCCCAGTGGGGGCTCAGGGAGACCATGGACCTTGCCCAAGGTATCTGCACAGGCTATATCCTCGATGAAGATAAGAATCTTGACTTTGACTCAGCGTCCAGGACTCTTTTACCCCTCTGTCTCTGACATCATTCCGTGCGTACTTGAAGAAGTGTCATCTGTTTCAGGACACAGGTTCATTGGATGTTTGATTAAATGTGTTACTGAGCTACTTCTAATCCTCTCTTTTTTAAAAACATAAGGGCATGAAATCGTTTTCAGCAGTGTAACCTGCCAACCTAACATTATGACTGTGGCCAGTCAGATTCAACATTTCTCTCTGATGTACACAGCCTCTTTGAGGGTGATGGAGAACTGCACACATCTGTCTGTGTGCATTTCCACCCGTGTGGCTGCCGTTTGCACTGTGCTCTGTCTTCGGTATTCCTCAGTCTCTCAGCATAAGACACCCTTTCCTATTTAGTTAAATATCAATATAAGCAAGTTACTATTACCAATGACCACTGACACCATGTGGTATATTTTATAAGTCCCTGTTCTTACAAGCAAATGTGAGCATCTCAAGCTCTTACCACAGTTAAATTAATTTGAATACATGTTTATCGGTTAAGGAAATGGCTTGCTTTAGTTATGGTGCCAAGAGACAATATCTGTATCCAATGTGTCTATGTTTCTTATTTCCATCTTGGCAATTAAACTACAGCAATTGTGTTTTTTGTTAGTCTTGGTATATCAACGTTTTCTACATATGCAACAGTTCAGTGTGAAGAAAAAAAGCAGTGTGTTTCTGAACTGATTTACATAGGTATGTCAGCCCTAGCTTGCCAATTTTTATGGTATTGAGGAAAACAAAATGACCTTTTACCAAGTTTTTGATACTAGAAGAGTCTATTTTGAATTTGGAGGCAAGCAAGCTATAGAAGAAAAGGGAAGAAGCAATTGTTGATTTATGCCATGATGCTAGCAATAGTCAGGGCTCTGAGATGCTTTTCAGCTGTAATTGTATCTTTGCTCAAGGCTACTGAAGTTATACTACGTTAAATTCCATTGTCAGTCAGCCCTAAGTTGCAGGGAGCAGAGCTGCTGATACTGACCATAGAATAGTCCAAAATCTCCTTTGTTTGCTTCTCTTACTATGAAGTGCAGTCTGCTTTCTTATAGACTTGGAATGCTGCTTCTCAAGATCATACAAAGCCACACATTTACAGAGTTGTACAATCCTTAGAAATATGTGTTAAAAACTTGCCTAGTTGGCTATCCTCTTCAAGTCCCTGGGTTTTATTATGATTATTTTCTAAAAAGAAATTGAAAACAAAATATCATCCAGTAAATATGTATGTGAATAGCAAGTATCTGAAATGGATAGTTTACCCTTAACAGGAATAGTAAAGCGCAGTGCTGAAGCCTTCAGCTGGCTTCTATCAAAATAATTATCTTAGCAATTATCTCTGCCGTTCAGTTAACTTTTGCATGCGGATGGTGTTTCTGAGCCTTTGTGTTCATCAACTTCATGCTTTGAGTTCTCCTAGGAACTATTATACTGACAGATTTTTTTTTTTTTTAGTGTTGAGAAAAGGAGAAGAAAGAGAAAGGGCTATTTGAAAGGAATTGCACTCTGATTCATAGGTAGTTAGCAAATTATTTGGAGATCAAGGTGACTGCCTGCACTGTGAGGTGGGCTCTTTGGCAGGGTCTCTCGAAGGCTGAGTAGACCCACAGTGCCTGCTGCACACTCAAGGCCAGCAGTGTTTCTAGGGCAAGGAACTGTACAGAAATAAATCAGGACCAGCCCGTCAGCATGCGTACACTTAAATATCACTTACGAATTTCATTCTGAAGCTTTAACCTCGAGTCTTGTGTGTTTTGTTTCTGCTTTTTAAAATTGAGAGGGCAGATATTTTGCAGTTATGAACTCTTCAAGCATCTTTTGCTTAGTTGTACCTTGGTCCAAACTGTACCATACTCAGCAAAACAAGCTTCTGATTTCTACTGATCTTTCCATAGAAGAGATATTTTTCTTTTGCTTAAATGGACATATTAAATATGTTTCTGTTTTGAAATATTTTAACTTAATGGAGCAATTTTATTTTATTCTTTTATATGCAGAATATGATCTCATTTGTTTAAATCTTAGACAATAGTAGAAAATGTTTTAGAAAGAAGCAGACTTTGACCTCCCCTCCTTCCCCTTTAACCCTATATTCATGATTTCAAAGCAGCATTCCTTAGAAGCAGGAATGTTTTTGGCGGTGCCATTTTCTCAGTTTACCAGTGAGGTGGGATCCTTGGCTTGTCCTGCTGTGGATTTGAAGGAGAGACACTCCAGGAAAAGTAAACTCAGTGCTTTTCTGCTGTTGTGTTTGATTTGGGCTGTGTCCTAACAGTTGTTTGAAGCAAATGTGAAACACAGTGCCTGCCTGACCCATTTTAGCAGCCCATTATCATAATTTCACTGTCGTGTGGCCACTGAGTTAATGTACTTACAAATGACAGAGAAAGTGTGTTACATGACCTTAGGGTTTTCAAAAATTAAATGACGTCGTAGGTCGTATTTCAAAGAATAGCTAAGGAGAATGGTTTTCTTTCCTGTACAAAGTGTCACCATGCATAGCAACAGAATATTGTATTTCTTTTTTATTACACAAAAGATGTGAAGCTTTTACATTCCTAGATTTCCCACATAAAATTTAATATTGGGGAAGGGAATGAAATACCAGTGGATAAATTTGTTTCCACCCCGTATCAATCCCTCTCATTCCAGACAAGGTCCTTCAAACTCAGGAATATGGAAATATTTTGTACTTCTTGTCTGAGAATACATTTAATGTTTTCCCCCTTACATGAAAATCATGAATTCCCACCCCAAAGGCAATAAAGTACTCACATTTACCGAAACACCTAACTAGGATTGCTTAACAGTACGGATCATTTTCCCTTATGTACTTTAGGAGTTATTTTTGGTTTTAAAAAGTATTGTTTGGAAAGCTCTCAAGTGTAAGATTCCGTGAGACCTGAACAGAGGCTTTTATTGGCACCCAGAGTCCTTTCTTTACTCCTCATGTAGCATGGAGCCCTTCACCCAGGGCACACAAGGGGCTCCTAGGAGTGACCAGCCTCGGGC
This sequence comes from Ctenomys sociabilis, assembly GCA_004027165.1. Taxonomy (NCBI): domain Eukaryota; kingdom Metazoa; phylum Chordata; class Mammalia; order Rodentia; family Ctenomyidae; genus Ctenomys; species Ctenomys sociabilis. The sequence continues at coordinate 80,935 of PVKA01005083.1, forward strand.
CATCATGCAGGTAGTACAGTTGTCCAGTGTCCTCACACTTAGCTGTCAAAACCAACTCCTATAGCTTTCGCAGAATTCTCTTTCCAGCTTAGGAATTCAGCAGTCCAAACAGTAGCTCTCAGAAAGCACCCTCAGGACTTTAGCACAGCATACTCATTTCTAGGTGGTAGAGAATACTGGGTTCTCATGGCACACAAGGAATTCAGGGATCCTTTTTATTGTGCTCATGTGGAAATAGGTAGAGGACCCTATGGGGAAAGGAGGCAGCTTGGGTGATGTCGGGTGCTGACACACTTTAACTGTAGTCTGCCTGGGCACCAATTCCCCTGGTATGTAGCAGTTCTTATAATGGACATAGTCCTCAAGGAGCAGAGGGAAGGAAGAACAGGCCACTGACTTATGTTCTGTCAGAATGTAAAGATGTCCTTTAAAAGACAATATATGGGCTGTACAGGAGCAGTGTAACTTTTCTTCCAGCTATCACCCACAGCCTGTGGTGAACAGTACCTGAGTCAAGAACCAGAGGACAGAGTCCGTGGCTGGCCGAAGCCATGATGAGTCCTGGTGAGGACTACAGAAAAATCCTGTCAGTGCAATCTGCAGCTTTACAAATGTCAGTTCTTGTGGAACCTCTGGAAGTACTGACATAAAGAATATTACTTAAAGTTACTAAGATTTGATGAAGCTTCTAAATTTAATCTATACTGTATTATGCACCAAAATTAAATTGCAGGGGAAAAAGACGTGGCTGCAATGTGTACTTAGAAATGACTTGTCATAATGGAAAATAATTTTAACCCAAACAATTATAGCATTTAAACATTTTTCTGACATAGCCAAAAAGTTATTTTTGTTGTAGATGTTGTGGCTCTGAAAATTGCTTTATTTCCTTGACTTCAATGAACATAAATTGCATGGCTCTATTTTCTTCTAGAAATGAATATACACCATGATTATGGATGTATTAAAATGTTTCCTGAGGCATTTTACATCTCAGCTCTGCCCACAGCCCTGTAAAAGCTGGTGTAGAGCCGCGTTCTCCTGGTCTGAATGAGTTGTGCATCATTTGGAACACAGCGTGGTCAGGGAGCCAGGCAGATACTGTCTTACCTGTGGGCCACTGAGCCACATGTCACACTGGGTCCAGTGTTCCTGTGAGGGTTTGTTTCCAGGAGCAGGACCCCAAGATGGGCTTCCAGGAGCCAGAAAGCTTCTCAGTTCTTCTGGTCACAGTGACTGGGCTTCTTCAGGATGGCATGTTGCACTTTGCAAGCACGTGACTTTATGTGATTCTGACTTCAGGGGACACTTTAGGAGTGGAAAGAGGAGAGGAAGAATGGGACCAGGTCATTCTCTGAACAAGTGTGTATACACTGAGGCATAGTAGCTCGCGGTTAAGAGATGCCCTCTCTCCAAGCTTTTGCCCTGAGTTACAGAGGGGTTTCCAATAGGCATTCCTCTTCTTAAAATGGGGAGAAGGTAATTGTTACCCATTTTTGGTTCTCACACATGCTAGAGTAGGAGCAAGATGGTGATATTTTACATCAGTAGAATGAATAACATGGACATTTTAAGACAATAGCAACTTGATATCCTGCATGGTGTTTTACATTGTTTTGCAGACAGAGGACAGACAGGACTACCCTTCTAAATGAATCTCAGGGACAGGGTCAAAATCCACATCCCCCAAGAGTTAGCTTCTTAAGGAGCAGTGGGTGTGAAGGGGTTTATTCGTACCATAAATTCTCCTTGACTGTCAGTCAAATGGAAAGAAAGACAAGTCATGATGCTGGCTATTTTGGTGATAGAATATAAATCACTGACGATTAAATTATTAGATAATTTGGAAACGTAACAGTTTGCATTCTGTACTTCCAGTTGTTTTGCTGACTTGCACTTTTCATGGCTGTCCGGGATTTTATTAACCGCCTTTACGACATCTATCACCTCCTTCCTCTTCATTTTCCAATGGGCAAATTTTCCCAGGAAGGAGAGTTGCAGTACTGATGCCTGCAGTGGCTGCTCCAAAAAGATTGCTGTATTTTCATTGACATGCAGTGCATTACCATAATTGGCTTTTCTACATGATAGGAGAGAGGAAATAATAATGTCATTTTATTTACAGCCAGAGTGTCGCTTTATGAGACTTCTCCAAGTTTCTGCCATGCTGTGTAGGTCAAATGACATCTTTTGATCAGTCCTGTCCAAAGACATCAAAGCTGAGTGGCATGTAATGGAGACCTAGTGACAAACCAAATCTAGAAAAGAAATAAGACTGCCAGTTTCCCATTAAACAGCCTGCTAAACAGCACAGCTTCCCCGTGTCGGCTACGAGACCACTCTGACCACCTAAATCAGGGGAATGAAAGGAGGCTGAATTGGACATTAGTACTGCAAATGACTGCGGTGATTGCCACCACTCCCCTCTGCCCCCCTCCCCAAAAAATCAGCAAGCAAACCATGCGAGTTACAGTGTGACTGCTCTGTGCCCATTCATTTCTCTCCTGCCACTTGCTGGTTTTCTGATCTGGTTTATTTAGGTTTGACATCAGCCAAATGGTGTAGCAGGATATCTCTGACAGATATTCTTACTGATTTAACGGGAGGCACAAGTCAGGAAAGATGGATCTTCTGAGACAAGATTTTGGAGTGGTTGTTTTTTCCTTTTCCACCCCATTTTCTTCCTTTATGATTTGGGTTGATGTGTTCCTGTTCACAGTCAAATCATTAGGGCTGTCAGAACTTTAGAAGAACTGTGTTTGATTGGCGACGTGAGGCTGAATGTCGACTGATACAGGTGGTAGGTGAATGGCATATTGGAAATATGGTTTTTAAAAGTAGTTTTAAACAAGTGTTTTATACTAGAGATAGATTTTAAAAAAGAGCTTTCCCAACCCCAGTAGAGAAACGTTCACTCTCCCAGGTGATTAGGGCCTCATGAAGTTTATATCATGGGTATGAAAAAGGTAACATATACTTATTTGTGTCACACTTTGCTTCATATGAAATCAGTATTCGCTCATCCTTTAATTCATTGTTCTCATCAACGCTTCGCCAAACCCTTGCTTTATCCCAAGTACAGAGTTGGTTGCCAGGGTCCAAGGTCCATTAAGATGTTGTTTTGTGCGCCAGGAGTCCTGGCCCAGGAGGAGGACATCTCTAGACTTATGATTGCCTCTCTGTGCTATAACAAAGCATCCACAAGGTACAGAGTGTGCACAGGTGGGCAGGGTCTAGGTGGGCTGGCCAGGAGGCTGGGCTGGAGCCTGGTCGTGACAGGACAGCAGTTGGGCTGAGCAGAGAGGTGATGTAAGAGGGAACCTCATCTTTGCAAATGTTTTCTTGCTCACCCCTCTTTTTTATGGGAGTAAACAGATTTTCTTCACTCCCACCTTTTTTAGGGGACTAAAATATGCATAAAATAAAATTGTCACTTAGCCTGCTTAAGAGTATAGTCCAAATTGTACGTAGTAGGTGTTCATAGTATTTGTTGGGCAGCCACACCACCATGCCCCTCTAGAACTTCTTATCCCAAGCTGAGCTTGTGCCCAGGAAGCAGTTACACCTGTCCCCAGCTTTATAAGGCCCAGCAACTGCTGATTTTCAGTCTGTGACAGGCCTGGGGAGGAAACTTCCCACTGGGCTCTGCAGCAGCTCCTTGATAGCAGCACTGGACATGTTCTTCTCTGCGGCCTGTCAGGGCTGATACCTCAGGCCACAGCTTGTAGGCTAGAGGTACCCACAACCTGTTTTGTTGACTTTGGAAACAAAGATGCTGGTTTCACAGACAGATGACCAGAGCTCCTGGCAGGGCTACTTGTCATGCTGGAGGGCATGGCTGGCAGTGTGACTGTGTCAGGCATCTACCTGAGAAAGTCTCTGTACGTCTTCCTGCACAGAGAGCACTTCACTTAGCCCCTGGCCTAAAGTGTTCTCGCCTAGACATATGGAGGGAATAATAGGGCTCCTTTATGGGTTGGGATGGGACTAACTCTGTTAATACATGTAGAACACTTATGATTATATTACCTGTTGATATTGAGTGACTTTTTCATGCAAAGCATAATGCCAGTTGAGTGGAGGTTCTGTGAATAGAAAATGTTTATTCAAGAACAAATAAATTAATTCTTTCAAAATAATAGTCTACTATATTACTCGTCCACCCACCCGATACTGTGTTCCAAGAACAATCCTCTTTCCTTAGGTAGATCATTATCCACCTGGATAATGTATTTTGTTACTATTGGAGATTAGATTTTAATGTTGCCTTTGATAAAAATTGGGCTTTCAACACTTTCTACTGAGACTATTTCTGTGCATACTTTTTTTTTGTTGTTTCTGGTAGCATTATAGCTTTTTGGGAACTGTTAGCATCAAGCATCATTTTCCTCTATCTGATTTTGCTTTTTTTGCTTCTACTTTGGAGCCACTCCTGTACTGTAATTTAGATTCTTTTAGTCTGTGTTTGCTTTTTATCCACCAATGTGTGTCGCCTTTCCCCTTTTTACTTATTGGTTAAAGCATGCTCAGCATCTTTTTTTTGGCTGGCTCAGCCCACCCTAGGGGTGGGGCTGGTGCAGCATGTGGTGCTGGGGGTCAAACCAGTCCCCTGTGCCTGCCTAAGCTTGCCTAAGCAGGCACTTTAGACCACAGAGCTATCTTGCTGGCCCTGTCAGCATCTCTTTCCAAGTGATTTTGTGAGTAGAACCAAAGGGAGAAGGGAAGGAGAGAGAGTTAGATGAGGTGCTGTAATTGAAGACCAGCTGGTCTTTTAAGGGATTTTTCACTGGTGGAAATGGAATGGAATTTGTTTCTCATGCTGCACAGTTGCATTTTTTATTTTATAACCTTTCCCTTGAAATTGTGTTGTCTCAACCTTGTACATTCTCTAGAAATCCTACCTGTGATCAGCATATAGATGTGTTCATGGGGTGGATGAAGAAGAAATCAGACAAGAAAACATCCTTGGACTAGAATTATTATTGTTAATGCTAAATTTTCTGAATGCGTGTACTGAGGAATTTGGGGGCTTTGAGTGTCCACTAATTATGTGGATCACCGTCGTGTCAGCCTTGGCCTTGGTTATCAGGGGTGGGAAGGCAAAGAAAGCTTGCAGCTACAACCTAGACTCCTGGCTTGAGCACCTCTTCGCCTTTTCAGTCAGGAAACTGCCTCTCCTTCACTCTAGGATGCAAATGAAGAGCGAAATCCATTCACCTGCTGAATTCACTTCCGTGGTGCCCTAGGCATCCTGGGCCTGCAGTCTTCCTGAGCCCCTTCCTGGCATGCTCAATAATGCAGCAGGATTTTGCACCACCAAAGTGTCACCTGTCTAGGTGAGTTGTGCCCGTGCCTATCTGAAGTGACAGCCATCTTTGAGTACCAGGGGCTCTAACTGACTTCCCTTTCATCATTCGTGTTGGGAAGGGAACATTTTCGACAAGGTGGTTTCGTCTTCTCCCTGTCTTGTCTTCTTGCCCCTCCCTCCTTCCCTCACCCTCTTCCCCTCCCGCTCTTCTGATGCACCTGATCAAAATATTTTCACTCACAAAGGTTTCTCTCTCCAAATTAAATGAGTCCAACCAGCCTGGGAATTTTCACAAAGAAAGAAAGTGCAATGCTGATGCGCAAAGTTAATGAATCTGGTGGTGGAGAGAACATTATTGAGCCTAGATAATGTGATCCAGCCGCTTTCCTTCTCCTCACGCTTCCTGTAAAGAATGTATGGAAGTTAGTTATGTGGTGCGGTTCTAACATCTGTCCTACCCCATAATGGCAATTTGTATAAGTAATGGAAACAGGTTAAATACTTCCTTTCTAATGTCGCCAGCAGGGATGAAAATGAACATTTCAATGAAATCATTTCGACAGAGCCGAGAAGGGAGGGGCATAGACAGATTCATCTCTACTCCCTTTGGTGATGGGAGCCTAATGAGAATGCTGGGATGTATAGTATATCAGATAGAGGAGGAGAGCAAGTAAGTCTCAGAGATGGAATCACTGCAGAACCAAGCAGCACCTTGGCCTTCCTTTTCTAATAATGTGCTCTCTTCATTCTAGAAGCTAGGAGGGAGGGGGCTGGCAAGGGCTGGGTCTGTGTGCTCCTCTAATGGGCTGCCTGCAAGGTTCTCTCCAGCTGGAGAAAACTGCAAAAGTGATCTTACTCATTGCTGAGGACCCCGGCTTAAGACATAAAGTGAGGAAAGGGGACTTCCATTCTCTTCATTTCCTTACAATTAATAGATAATCTGCTCTTGCAATGGCCTTCTTCTTGTCTGCAAGGTCACTTCCAGAAGTTGCTCATGTGGGGAAGATCCATCTGATGTGAACTGTGAGTGCTGTTTAAAAAGATTTCTAAATTGGAACTTAATTCTTCATCTCTGTATACATTAAGCACATAATTTCGTGTGCTGAGCAAAAAGTAGGTCTGCTGGTCAGGGGATGCCAGCGATGCCAGGAGTCCTGTGGCCTCATAACTGCCAGTGTGAGGATGAGGGCTGTTTGAGGTATTTCCCTACTAAAATGCTGTGCTCACCTGGGCAATTCTCAAGTCTCACTATGTGTCTCCTCAAAAAGTACTTGACTTGATCTCCACATGAGTTAAAAATGGAAATGTTTAGTAGGTAGCTTGTTACATTGAATTCCAATAGCTGAGTGATTTCAAATATCCAAATTTGGGAGTATGAGAAAGAAAAACAGCCAAATATATTTTATTGAAAAGACACATCTATAACTTTTCATAGAGTGCCTGGCTGTCAGTGGGAGCAGGTGCAGGTGTGTGCCTGCCCCGTAGTGTGGGTGCATTTTCAGAGTACCCAGTTTGGTACCTGCTAAAATTTTCAGGATAGACTCAGTGCTGACTTTTAGAAAGTGGAGCATTTTCAGGGAAGCCTTTCTTCTATTGTTGCTTCAGCTCTTTTAGCAAAGCACCCACACTTTTGTTCATCTACCCGAGGAACAATAGTGCCAATGAGGCAGGATTCTGGGAGCATTTCCCTCCTATGGAATACAAAACAGGGTGGCTCAGGGAAGCACTTTTCTTATATATAATTGGGGTGCACAATAAGATGCAGGTTCAGGGGGAATACAAACCTAATTGCTCAGAGCCAGTGTTAAAACTCGAGGGAATTTGGAACTTTACTACATTTAGCCATTAAAAAACAAATACAGCTGTCACTTCTCACCATCCTTAAAATTACTGTTGACAAGAGCAAGTCTTGTTTTCTTTAAAGCAACAAAGATGTTTTAAACAATGTTTGGCTGTGACTCCAGAGATACAGTTTTTATCTAATTTGCTGAAGATACAATATTTGCGCCTCATTATATAGTTATAGTTCGAGATGAAAATATTTTTTTCAGGTGAATGTGTGTATTTACATAGTAAATCATCAGGGCACACATGGTCGGTGTCATATTAAGCTCTAACCACGACTGTATACATTGCCTTATGTCCACTTGCGTCAGGATGCACAGAATTTCACATTGCTTGGGATGACAGCACATCTTTAGGGACACATTGGCATCCATAAGGCACATTTTATGATGAAAATATTAACAAGATTTAATTAAAAAATGAAGTCTAGCCATAAGATCCACTTGTCCCATTTCATCTTGGAAACATACCCACATAATGCCCCAGTACACAGGCACACACACACACTCATGAGCATGCACATACATGCACATGTGTCCACACACTCAGGCACACACACACACACACACACACACACACACACACAAACGTGAAACCCAGTAGCCCCTTCTTGCACTCTGTGGGTACTTGCTTATGCAGAGGTTCCGTCATGGACTGCATGGCAGCTTTGTGCGTCCCCCACTTGGATAATGGGACATACTGAATATGTTCACACTGTCACATTCTGCATTGTCGAGTGGGGCTCAGGAGGGGCGGGGGAGTGAAGGCAAAGCTGTTTTGACACAAAAAGAAATAGCAGAAATGATGATTTGGAGTCTTTGTTTTATTTGATGGAGGAAAATGTCATTTATTTCTATAAGTAATTGTAAAAGAAGAATTTTATACTGCAGTTACCATTTCCAAGCTCGCTCATTCATCAGCTTCCTGTAGTGGGGGAGGGGACTGCTCAGGTGTGCTGCGGGTGTGGAGAGCAGGGTCTTTCCTGGAGGGAAGGCTAAGGTGCTCGCTTCGGTTTTGGCAATTCAATAGGCTTTTTCTTAAAGGTATATGAGGCTAAAAAACTGTACTTGTTTACCTTGTGAGGCATTTTGTTCTTGTAGTTTTATCTCTAGAGATAAAACTGTCTACAAGTGCTATAAATATATCACAGTACATTTGCATTCATAAGAATTATAGATTTTTTAGAAAATTGTAGCTTCTAATGAAAACAAAGATTTTTGGAAAACTATAGTGAGTGACGAGAGCAAAGGATCGTCATAGATAATCACCCAACATGAGCTGGTACGTTTTGGTGTCTGTCTCTCTAAGTCAAAAGTTTCTTTCAAAACAGCACCTGGGAACGTAATTGTGAGAATTCACTGATAATAGTAAAATAGACTAGTTATTCTGATAAAAATTATATTTTTCTGTCACTGTAATGGAGAGAGGAGTTTTGTTTTGGACTCCGGTATTAGCAAAAGGATTTATTTAAAGTAAGCCCGGTTCTGTGCACTTGTGTTAGTTTCCTGTTAAGCATAGGAACAGTTCTGTGGGCGATGTTAGTGCACTGTGCATTACTGTGGTAAGTAATGTGGATCTGCCCACAGCATGTTCACATACCCTCTAGCTTGGTGCCAAAGTTTGGTCTCTCTCCAGTGTGAGTACCTGGCACTCACATATCCACACCTCAGTTGACATTCCCAAGATTGCCCTTCCCATTTGTCATCTTTATGCTATTTAAGAGAATAAACTCCTCAATTTTTAAAGTGGACACTTATTTCTGAGACAAAAGCCCTGCGTGAGTTTTGGAAATGCTGAGAGATCCCTGCTTCCTTCTTTTCTCTGGCACACATTATAAGATCCCTCCCCTAGCCTGATAAACTTTGCTTTTTAGATGTAAACTTTGTATTGAAGTCTGACAGGGAGTAGCGGCAAGCACCTTGCAGCAAAGGCGACTGTCACCAGGCGGTGGTGGGTCTTATGGTTGTTGATTCTTTCTGACAACTTGTTGAGAACATAGAATAGATGGGTGCTAGCTTTGAGTTGTGCTGCTTTCCAATAGCTTCCGCTGTTTGAAGAGAGAAACAGTGCGCAGGTTTCCTCTGCAGCTGTGAACGTCTCACACCAGGTGCGTCTTACCTTTGCTTAGTGTTTCCTAGTTGCAGGTGGTCTTTTGATGCCAGGCTGGAGGCCAGGGCTTTGGGTCTCACCTGTCCTGCTTGGTTCTTAGACACAGCCTCCCTATACTGCTCCAAGCTGGGTGGGTCCTTTCCTACATAGAAGTGGTGGCTGAGAATGTACCATGTCCCGGTGCTTGGTGTAGGGTTTGAGCCGTTTGGAGGACTAGCCTGGTGTGTGGAGTGAGGGGCACCCTTCCAGCAGCGGCATCTAACTCCACCTTGTTCCATCCCCCCACGTGTGGAAGAGCTGTTCGCTTTCTGCCCCTCTTCATTTTAAATTCTCTTTTAATTTTTCAAGATTCTCAGATGATTTTTTCCTCTTCTTTTTACTCCTGACATTATTGAAATTCAAGGAGAATTCCATTCTTTTCATTACAGTTTTTGCTCCAGTTTGGATTATTTTATTTGCCATCATATGCAGATGATTCCTAACAAAAGATTAATATCTGGTAAGCTTGTGGGAAGAGCAGGAAGAGTCTTAAAATGAGGTTTCATATTTCTCACTTATGTTCAAATTGATTTCTTGGGAAAAAGAGGAAAAGGAGAGATTATATTTATTTTAGGGAGGTTATCTATGTATTCCTAGTTAAAATTAGAACTAGGGGAAAAACCAAGTCATTTTATTTACATATCCTGCAATTCTTGAAAATGGCTTTGGTTTGGTTTAACTAAAGAAATAGCTTTGTGATAAATCACATGCTTAAGCAAACCAGCGCATCAATGATTGGTTCCAGGCAACTAAAATTCACCAAAGTGCTAGAAATTTTTTTGTCCCTATCACATTAGAGCAGAAGTGGCCTTTTAGCTTTGCTTGGCAGAGTGTCAGCCTTCCTACAAGAAACCAGAACTGTGTTAGTAGATTAATGTATACCCTGCACGCATTTTTATATTCTTTTCTGACTAGGAAGGAAGACTCTTTGCTTGTATCTGCTTTCTCTGCATTTTTTATTTCCTGATATATTCTGACTTCCATCAAAACCACCTGCTCTCTCCATGACGAAGGTGAAGCTACTTTGCAAGTGATCAATTATAAATTTGGAAGCAGGTATGTTTTGCAAGATTGTACAATGAACTGAAGCTGTACATTCATCACTTAGGTGTGTGTGAGCCCCTTTTGTGAATTGGCCCCTTGGAATAAATGTATTTTGATATAATGGCCATCTGTTCGTGGGTATCGCATTTGCCAGTCTAAAAAAATAGTTTGATGTAGATAAACATGTGATTCGGTCTGATTATACAGTTCCACCAGGTGGTAATACAGTAGCAAAGTTGCGTGTTTACTATAAGGCAGTCGGCACGCAGGAACTGAAGACCTGAGTTTTGTATTCGTCACTTTCATACATCCATTTTCCTCTCCCACAGCCAACTCCCAATTATGTGTGCTAACGAGGAAAGCAGAGCATAAATAAACCAAACCTCCCAACCTTTCTGCTGCCCGCGTGCTGCCATCTTCCCCACAGCCCTGGGGAGTTGATCCAGGAGCAGCACTGTGACCTGGTTTGGGCTTCCCACCTACCCTTCCTTCCTCTGCCTTTCGGCGGACGTTCTTACAATCAGTGAGGCTGCTTTGGGGCAGATGGAGGAGGATAAGGGAAAGGGTCCGGGTGACCTACAGTCTGTGCACCATCTACAGGAGTAGTGACAGCCAGCGAGTCAGCTTGCATCAGGACAAGGTGACTGTCACTTGTCCCTGCTGTTCCCCGTCATGGTGTATGCAGTGCCTCCGGGGCATGAGGCCAAGTGGGTTGCATTCCCACAGTGGCACAGTGCAGTGTATCTGTGCACAGGTTGGTCACTGTGTGCATCCTGTGTGTCTGTAGGGTGTGCATGGGGAGCAGGGTCTCAGTTTGAAGGCTGCTTTAAACTGACCTACAAGCAACACAAATCCCTTTTTCCAAGTCTGGGAGCTAGAAAGCTTATATCTGGTGTGTGCCGAAGGCTGCCTCTTGGTTCATAGAAGCCCTCTTCTTCCATGGTGGCCAGAGCCAGGCAGCTTTCTGGAGCATCTTCAGCAAGAGTACTGATCCCCAAGGCGAGGGCTGGGTGGCTTGATGGCCTCCCGGAGGCCTGACCTCTCAGTGCTCTCACACTGGTGATTACATTTTCACATGCAGACTCTGGGGAGACACACACAGAGCAGGCAGGTGCAGAAGTGGACTTGACGGTGGTGATGCCAACTCTGACATCTCTGTGCGTGCTTCTTACAACCTTTGATGGCACCATTCATGACTGTGATGCAGTGATGTGTATGTTGGCTCACTCTGTGCCCAGGTGGCAAAGCCTTAGCTTCCGCCAGGGCTGCAGACCTCTCCCCTGTGACACATTAGCACAGGTCTCAGCAAGACAAGTGGATGTCTTCTTCCTGGTCCCAGTGTCTGGGCTGCTTGAGCATGCTGTTGTAGATCTCCAGGCCAGGGTAACTGAGTCAGCTGAGTGTGACAGCTATGGAACTGGACCTGAAGCCAGGGTTGTGTTGTTCTGGGCCAGGGTCTCCAGAGCCTTATTCTCCAGGCTCTGACTATTAAAGTGAAACATGGCTGGATTTAGATCTTTTTGAGAGGTTCTGGCTCTGGATCTAGTCACTGGGTGTGTCACATACTTTCTGGAAGCAGGGGAGCCCTTCTTGATGGCCCTGGAGGGAGAACTGGGTGCCTGGCATACTTTGGAAGAACAGGGTCTAAAGAACATCAGAGCTTGGAAGCCCAGCATTGTGGCCTTCTGGCTGAGCCCACTTGGGTGTGGACAGGCACGGGAAGAGTAGGACGTTGAGTGCTGGCAGGTGGAAGAGCTAGGAGGGGTACTCAGCCTCACGGTTGTTATTTTATCATTATTATTACTAAGGCCTTAGAGCTAAGTCCTCCACAAAGGCTCCGCTTCTGGAATGGAAGTCAGGGGCAGAAGTAAGGTGAGGCAGGTAGACACTCGCAGAGTGGGTCCTGGAGCATTCAGTGGGTTCTCTTCTGCCTCTCTGCCTGTGGAACATAGGCACACCTCATACCCTGCCAAGACAATGGCTGGCCACTGCCATGCCCTTCTGTGGTCAGGAGTGAGGGGCCACCCTGACCAGCTCTTTAGCTCAAGGCCCCCAGGACAGAGCAGCAAAAGAATGGGTGGAGAAGTGCCTGTGGACAACTAAGGGGAAGGGAGGGAAGGACAGCTGCCTGGGGCCAGAAAGGTGGCTTCAGGCTTGTGGGGCACAGGTACCCAGTGGTATAGGGTGGAGAACAGCACCTGCAGCCGGGCTGCCATAGCTTTGTGCTGCCACATATCTTGGTAGAGTAAAAAA
>PVKA01005084.1:0-12007 GCA_004027165.1 Ctenomys sociabilis
AAGCGGGTTGCCAGGGAAGCTGTCTCTTTTAGGGACTTTTATAGGGCAAAACCATGTGGGGCTAAGGTAGAGAAGAAGGGGTCTCGCTTAGGGGGAGGTGGGATGGGACAAAAGTATGGTGAACCAATGGGATTAAAAGCACCATTGCTCAGGCAAAGTTGATTAGGCCCAGGACCAAATGGGGAAGCGAGTCACATAGGAAGCGGGCATGAATAGGGACAGGGCCTCTTCCCCTTGGGGGTTGGGCTAGTGACTCACTTGGGCCTTTTGAGGTGATCGCTGCCTATTTAGAATATCAATCCCAGGTGCTACTCTTTTAGCATTTGTTTGGCCTTTCGGTCTAGTTCACAGCAAGGAGCCTCAGTCCCTCCAATAGTTGTCTTTGTCTTTTGTGTTACCTCCTTCTAGAGCCCGACCCTGTCTGTCTGTAACATTTCCAGCTAACTCAGCTGCCTACAATATTCTATCTGAAACATAATGGATCTTAGAATGCTTTGCTTTGGCTGTTTGAGAAATGTAACCAAAACAACAATAAAGGGCCAGAGAGATAACTCAGTAGAATAAGCGTTTGCTTGGCAAACACAAAAGTCCTGAATTCAATCCCCAGTACTGAAATTAAACAGAACAAACAACAACAAATCTGTACCAAGATTGCTTCTCACCCCAGAAAAAATGACTATTGGTGAAAAGTCAAAAACATCAAGTGCTGGTGAGGTGGTGGAGAGAGAGAAGGGTAGGGGTGTGAGGAGAAAGTGTAACTTACTACAACTACTATGAATGTTTTTCAAAAAACTAAAACTAAAATTTCCATTTGGTATTTATGCATCAGGATAGTTTGGATTAATGTACTGTAGATTTCTGCTGGGCTATGGAAAGGATGAACTAATGCTTATTTTTTTTCTTTCTTCTTAATTTCTTACAATTTTGTCCTTTTTCCAATATTGCATGTGTATCTAGTAATCTAAAAGGTGTTTAGATTAGGTAAACACCTTTTTCTTAGGTAAACTGAAGACAACACTATGCAATACAACAATGTTGTTGAATACACATTACTTTGTTGAGTGAAACTCTGTATCATTTCTAATTTTTTATTATCACTATTTTGTATTATCTTTAAAAAATAAATAAAAATAAAAATTTCCATTTGGCCCAGCAGTGTCTTCTCTGGGGATCTTTCTGAAAGAGATCAAAACCAGCATGTGGTACTGCAGTGACACATGGATGCCCAGGCTTATAGTGACACAATTCACTAGCTAAATTTTGAAGTAGATAAAGAAAAGGTGATATATGTCTATATATCCTTATCTCTGTGCAAATAATCTATTTTGCCATAAAGAAGCACAAATTTGAGTCATTTGTAGGAAAAGTGTAACAGCTGAAGACCACAATGCTAATCACGCCACAGCTTCTGGTTTCTTTTGTTGCTACTGAGAACTCAAAATAACTAGTAAAGCAACAATAAAATTACAAAATGAATCAGACAGAAGATTAAATGTCACATAGTTTATTTTACATGAGCAGAATAAAGAAATACGATAGGCAATAGGGAGATAGACTTTATGGGGAAGGGAAGGGAATCTGGGAATGGAAAAAGTGTAGTGGAAAGGGAAGAAGGAACTAAAAAGTATGGAGACACAGAGCATGCCTGCATCAGTTCTCCACAGAGAATGTGTTTATCATGTACTTGAAGCCTGAACCAAATAAACAAATAAGGACTTAGAATGCTTCGATTCTAGACACCATGTTTTTGTGGTACATTCAGACAGTTCCAGGCAGGGTAGCTCTTACATCTGTTTAAAACTTTCTACAAATTGGGCATAATGTTATTGTTGCTATTTACTAGTTATAGATTTAATAGTTATTTAGATTTATTCAAGTTTACTATTTTTTATTCACATTTCTTTCTTATTTACATAACTTAAAGATGTTTTCCTTCATTATGAATTACAGGCTTCAGGGCATTTTTAGTGACGGTCTCTTCATGAAAACTTGTTTTATCAGAAAATGTTTTCATTTTGCTATCATTTGTGGAAGCTAATTTCATGAGAGTATAAAATTCTAGAAGTGAGCGATCATGCTACTGCTTCTGATTTCTTTTGTTGCTATTGAGAACTCCAATTTTTGTAGGTGTCTTTTTTTACTTCATTTATTTAAAAACACATACTGAGTAGCTAGTCTGTGTTGGACACTATCTGAGGAATTTAATTCCTTATTAGGGAATTAAAAACATAGTAGCTTTCAAGGATTTTATATCTTCTGAGTTTGGGAGAAGACATAAAATCCAGCATCATGTTAGATAAATACTATGGAGGATGAAATATTGTGTTAAAAGATATCAGGCGCCTGAGAGAACATGTCAGACTGTAACAGATAACAAAGTAGTCAGAATGTTCACTAAGGAGGTTGATGAGATAAGACAAGAATCAAGTGGCAGGGATGGTGGCTCTCAAGGAGCTAATTTTATCCTAAGCCAAAATATCTCTAGTTTATCCTCCAATTCACCTTAGAGATAGAAGATAATGAGGTACAATCACGTTGTGTGACCCAGCCCAAATGCTTTAGAGATGGGGTATGTCTGGGCCAGGTCAACCCCACATGACCCTGCCTAGATTGCCGCAGTCCTTCACTCCTTCTCCAGCCTTGTTAAGACATCGCAAACATGAAATAGATAAGGGAAAAAGAACTAATTAAAGGAAGTAGAGTTAAACCATATGCTTCCATAAATTCCCATCACTGGGCCATAACCTGTCATGGTGACAGCCTGAGAAATCCTGCACCAGCCACCATGGCGTTCCACTGAGGTTGCCCTGGAAACCAGAAAAGGCATATAAGCCAAAACAGAACAAAGAATGGGGACATCCAGATATAAATTAGATAATAAGGACTGAAGTGAGGGATAATATAGCTTGGGCTGTGTGGGTGGTGGAGGTTGTGCTAAGGCATGCTCAGACTCTGAATCTGTTTTAAAGATGGGGCCAGTAGTGTTTCTGCTGGCTTACACATGGAGTGCAAGAAGATGGAAAGATTGAGGAGTGTGGAATAAATGCAAAGGGTGAGTATTTGACTCCACTGGATTTCTTTAAGCAGAGAGTTGATTGTAAAACACCTCTCGTAGCTCCTTGGGCTTTATCTTATTTCCCCTTCCTGCAGCTTCAATGGAAGGTATTTTACAGCTCTCTATCTCTCATATCTGTTTTGTGGTGTTTTTTGGGCCAGGGAGATGGCTCAGTAGAATAAGTGCTTCCCTGGCAAGTCCAAGGGTCTGAGTTCAGTCCCGTTCTGCCAGACAGAGAGAGAGAGAGAGAGAGAGAAATTCTTTACTGGTAGTTTCCCTGGGGAGCCTAGTACATTCTCAGGTATTCTGGGAATTCATTTTTCTTTCTAGTTAAAGTATCTTGAGTTATTCTTTCTGACTGTGTAGCCTTGACATTGCTTCACCCATGTTCTCAGAGTGATTGGTCCAGAGGACAAAAATGTCTCTATGGTTCATTTTACATCCTTGATATGTTCTTTACAGGATGAAGTATATAGTATCATTTTCCCTTGTACTCTGTCCTTTTTTAAAAACTTGGATTCCTGGTGATGCTTGTTTCTAATCTTAGTTATTGTTTCCTCTGATGTTTGGAAATTGTCTTAATTTACATTCTCCTAGTGATCCATCCATCCTGGAGTGTTGGAGATATGCTCCCACCTAGGCTAGATTCCCATGCTTCATATGATTGTCATGTTTTGGGAGATTTTTAATATTTATATTTATCTTCAGTGGCCAAGATATGGTGCCTGGTTTCCTGTTGTATTCTGCCAATTCCTCATTTTGCCATAGGGTGGTACTTTTAGTGACTTCAGGTAAAATTTATGTGCTTGGAGTGCCTGCTGCCTGTTAGGAATGGGTCCAGTGACAGATATTTTTCCCCACAGTAAGACTCGGCCTATTGTATCATCCACCTCAAAGGCATTACCTTCTTTCTATTCCCCGGGGTTCAAGAATGGCACGTTTTAGACCACCCCATTTTACATATGATGATTCAGAGAGCCTGAATAGTGTTTCTCATGACCACATAGTGAGTTAAAAAGAAAAAAAAAACCAAACCAATACTTTAATCCAAGTATTTCTAGCTCCAACTTTCATATAATTTCTGCTCCACTCAGCAGTAGCTTTTCATGCTAACTGGCTCATAGCTGCTTCCAACAGCAATTTTGTTAGGTCTGTTGCAGATTTCATCTTGTTTTTATTTTATCCTGCACTCCGCTTGTTTCATATATGTCCTGTCCCTTTTTATCTCTTGGGGAATAGATTTTAGCCCCTCTCTAAAACCTTGTTGCAAACAGTCTATTTCAGATTATGTTTTTCTTGAGCTCCCACAGATTTGTTCTACTTTAGTGTAGAGAAAATAGTACTGGAAAAGTTTTAAATGATTCAGGTTGTTTTTCTCTGTTTGTTTATACTACCCTGAATTTTATCTATGGACTTCTGCATTCCTGTTGAAAAACGAGCTTTGTGTTAGCTATTTCCTAGTCATATAAGTTCATTTAAAACAAGAACTAAGGAATAACTATGCAATACTTGTTTACCTATTAATTTAATTTTGAGTAACCACATCTCCAAAAAAATGACAATTCCCTAGGCATATATTAATATTCTAATGTTTTTGAAAAAGCTGACTGGCCTTCAAAACAAAATTCTAATAAATTATTTCTATAATTCTTATATTTTGAATTCTACATTGTGAAAGATCTAATAATGAATGTTGACTTATTTTGTAAACTACATTATACTCAATGGTTCTTCTCAAGTTGACATGAATAAAAAAAACACTCAGTACTGGCAAATATTCATTTATCTGACATCTCTTCAAAATGGATATAAGAGGACTCGGAATATAGCTCAGCAGCAGAAAATGGATATAGGCTATTTTATTAAATTTCCTGTTTGTCTGATAATAACCATGGAAATACCTTCTGTGTTCATTTGAACAGCTTTGTTTTTGAAGGTTTAGCTTGGAGCAAAGCAGGGTTGAATGTTCTCCATACAATGACTATTGTGAAATGGAATCGGTGGCCTTGCCTTTCGCCATGTAGGTGATTATTACTATGAAAATAAACTCAAGACATAAAAGTTCACTTTGCACTTGGGGCGTAGCTCTATGGCAAAGTGCTTGACTACTGGGTGTAGGACTCTGAGTTTGATTCCCAGCAAAATCCACTCACAACGTCATTCCATCACCATCACCAGCCAGACCAAATGTATAAGGAAAATCAAATACATAAGGACAGAGAAACATTTGTGTCTATTTTTTTGAAACCAAGATTGGTTTATATGGTATCTTTGGTCTCTTACTTTTGTCATCAGAGTATTCTGAATAAAAATAGTTCAAAATCTTTATTTTATTTTGTTTATTTATTTATTTTAATACTGGGGAACTGAACTCAGGACCCTGCACTTGCCAGGCAAGTGCTTATTCTACTGAGCTCTCTTCCCAGCCTTATTTGTTTTATTCATAATATGTTAGATTTTCTTCATTGATGGATAAAGGGATTAAATCTGAGGAATGTGCATTGTTTTAAAAAAGATAATTCCTTTTTTTCCTTTGGGATAGGGTCTCCTTCTATAATACAGGCTAAAATTGAATTCACTGTGTAGCCCAGCTGGTCTGAAATCCACAGTTCTCCTAACTCTGCCTCCCAGGTCAACAAGGTAATTCTAAATTTATCAAGTCATTTCTCATTATGCTTACACCTTCAAATAACATTTTAATCATTCACTTAAATAAAGTTTTAACTAAGTCCAGTGTTTAAAATCCTCTGTTCTTCCTGGCAGGAACACAGATCAGCAGTGAAAAATAGGCTCACTAACTCTCCTAAAGTACATTAACTGCTACGTGCATGAAACAGGACCTAAAAATGTCAGCTAGTTGGGCAGGTGCGATGGGAATCTTGAGTGGATAAGTTACAACATGTGATAAGAACTAAAGGTGGAGTAAAGAAGGAGGTAGAGAGCTGAGTGGTAAGAAGTAACACATCTCACAGTGAGAATGAAGCGACCGGAGAATGGCTTGTTGGCTACTTTACTCCCCTTGCTGAGACATAATACCTGATCAAGGAAGGAAAAGTCCACTTAGCTCGGTTTGTGAAGGTTTCAGTCCATAATTAGCTGGCTCCAAGGCAGGCTGGGGTGGAAAGGGGGCAACAGTTCATGGTGGAGGAAAACAGCAAAGAGCAGAGGAGGAGCCCCAGCTCCCATAGTAGGGGGCTTCTCTCCCTTCTTTCTACTGTATTCAGGCGATCAGCCCCAGGGTGGGTGGAGCGCTCACACCCATAGTCCCAGCATGAATCAGTATCAGTCACAAACTCCAGAAGCTGCCTCATGACTACATGAGGGTTTTAGAGTGCAGCTAGGCGCAAACCATAGCAAGTGCCATTAACAACATTGCGCGGGACAGGCTACTCCTAGTTCACCTCAGCGGCACTTGCCTGTTGAGTCGCTGCACGAGGCTTAGTAAATGGGCTTTGTAGACATTGGTGTGTGCCCCGTACCTTTGTACTTACAGTTTAGAGGGACCGGGATGATTATATGGAATTGAGGAATTCTTTTTTTCCCCATATTTTAGGGAGGGGTCTACACAGCATTCAGGGTCTCACTACTAGATCGGACGTGTAGTGATGTTCACAGCCTCCCAACAGCCGGGGTTACAAGCGTGCACTATCGCGCCCAGTCTCAATTGCTGTCTCAGCTCACCCCAGGGGTGGGGCCGGCACGGCCCTTTAATCCGCTGAGCTATTTGGCCAGCCCCTTGAGGAATTCTTAAACATGAAAAGTAACTGGGAAATTTTCCCCCAAGAAGTCATTGAACAAACTTCAGAGTACCTGTCCCATAAAAATAGGTTTCCTTACACAGAATTCCAGTTTGTGGAGCTTCACTAACGATGCCCATTCTTTAATGGTGTAGGTTATTGTTTATCATTCTTGGTGGATAAACAGAGATGGAGAAATTAAAATTTCTGAACAAAAAATGGAAGAAAAGGCAATGGTAGAAAGGAGGAACTATTCCTGTAATAAAATCTTGGTGAGAGGAAGGACATCACGGTGCTAGAGCCAAAGATTTCTCAGCACTGTGGGGTATTTGCAGGGAGCTGGTGTCCACACAGCAATGTGTGCATGCAGATGGAGAAGACCTGTCAAAAATAATTCTTAAAATATTCTCAAACTCTGAAAAATACTGCAATCATCTCAGAAAACTGTTCATTTCCCATATTACCTACATTTGACTATTGGGACAAACTCACTACATCGCTAAGATGTCAGTAAATTAAAATTTCAGTAAAGGTAGTAAAATTCCTATAGACTCTTTTAGCTTATGACTACTTTTCTCTTGCTTTCAATTTTCTCTTATAGGACATTAGGATTTAGTTAGCTACATTTTAGTTTTTTAAATTTAGTGATATGCTCATTTCAGTGTAATAGCATTTCTGGTGATTTACTCTAGAAACCCTTCCTCTTTGTGGTCAGTGACTGGTTTTTGATGGCGTCACAGAAGAGAAACAGGCAGAAGGAAAAAGAGAAAGGGGTTTTATTATAAAGGGAAAGGGGCTTTATTATGTTGGAGGACATAGAGAGAATTTGGGAAGATAAGGAGTTCTCTGGATTGGAACAAAGGGAGGCTGAGGCTTTTATGGCCTTTTTCCAGGCATGGGGTTTGAGGGGGATGTTTAGATATATCTGAGGAGTTGATTGGGGTGGCAGGAAAGGCGAGAGGAAACTGCACCCTGGGCTGAATTGGAGACCAAGGGGGAAGGTGGTCTCTGGGAAGATAAGCTGCTATTTTAAGGGCTTCAGCCATACTGGATGACTGCCATAGTATCAGTCAGTATGTAGGTTATTCCACATTTCTGCATCTTGGATGCGGAACTTGAGGACAAGAAAAGTGAGTCTATCCGAGAGGCATCGATTAGATAGGACTTCTGTCTCCGTTACTTTTCTCTCTTTACTGAGACAAAATACTTTGCACCCAGACTTAAGGAAGAAAAGGCTTATTTAACCTCATTTAACAGTTTGTGGAACTTTCAGTCCATAATCAGCTACCTCCAAGGCACAGTGGCCCATGGCAGAGGGCACTGGTTCATGGAGTAGAAGACAGGAAACCAGCAAGAGCCAAAAGGAAGGCGCAGCTGCGGCAGTGGTAGTGCTGAGCCAGTCTCTCTCCCTTCCTAATACTGTGCTAAGACTACTGCCCCAGGGCAGGTGTAAAACCCACACCCACAACTCCAGCATTGGATTATAAATTAATCACAAGCTCTAGAAGCCTGCCCTGTGACTGCATGAGGCTTTGTGGGGGACAAGTAGACACAAACCATAGCGACTTCCAAATTTGTTCTTTGGACCAGGCCAAAAAAACACCAACTTCTCTGAGAATGGATTTCACCTACAAAAAGAATCATGAACTATAGGATTCAGGTGTCCCCTAGACAGGTGGAAGCCACATACAAAACACTCAGGACCATGGGACGATATTCTTGGAGAAAATCATTCTCTTTACTAATCCCTAGACTATGAAAACTAAAACAGCATCTGTGCTGCTTTTGGGGTTGGAGGAGGGACTTGATTCTTTCTGCTTAAATCTCCTGGCTCTGGCCTGGATTATTCACCATAGCAGGTCACTCTCCAGGAAGAGCTGTCCACAGGGGCCTTGTCTACCATTGGTGGTAGAAAATCTCAAATTTTACTTCAAGCTAAGGACGTCATTGTCACCAAATAATTAGAAAGCCCTGGATGGTTTTGCTCCTGTGTCCCTCACTGCCCTGTTTCATGTTTGGGCCACATTAACCTGCTTCCTTTCCTTAAGAGGGTCACATTTACTGAGCGTCACAATCATGCAGGAAGAAGAGCCAGACAGACATTGTCAGTTGAAGGCATGAACCCAGATGTGGTGCCGCAGGGCAGTGGGTCCCACCCCCGCAGGTGTGCTTTGTTCCTGGCCAATGCTAGAGGAGCGCTCCTCAGAGCCTAAGCACTGGAGATGAGCACTGCTCAAGGCTCCTTGCTTCACGTGCTAATCACGTAACTGAGTGGCTCGACAGCTTAGCAGGTGGAGAGCGGATTGGACAACTGAAATAAGTGAGCATGTGCTAAGTCCCTGCAAGTCCTGAGGAAGTGTTGGTTCTTAAAGGCTTCAGTGTGTGAACTGGTCCAGACCCCAAGACCTCAGAAATAACATCAGCATATAATGAAGTGTTTTGCCTGAATAGCAATTTAATTATAGGGTCTCAGCTGAATAGTTATCAAGCCCTTGTCTTTGGGGTTTTCTTTTAGGGGTTCTTATTTCCTATTATTGCTCCTGTCTTATACTGGTCTAACCTCAAATTAGATCACAAGTGTTTGTTATAAACTTCCAGTGAAGCGCTGGACCCAGGAATGCCTGTGAGGATCTGTTAGTCATGGGCTGGGCTCTGGCTTTTCAGAACTGAAGCTCATTTCTTGTTGTCTGAGGCCTAGCAGAATGGATGTTTGTGGCTGATCTGAAGGTAGTGAGTCCTCTCAATTCATTGGTCACAGTTACAGAATGGATGTTTGTGACAGGACAAATCATAGGAAGCTCAGTGTCCAGAGGGGAGGACCATCAGGCTCTTTCATGGTCTTAGGGTCAATGATGTCACCTAAATTAATTATTGCCCCTGTGAGATTCTTGCTCAAGGTCTCTTTTTTGCATCAGCATTGAGAAAGTAGCAGGGTCCTCAAAGATCCTTCGAAGCACTCTATCTTTCCCTATAAGGATGTTAAAAACTGTTTTCTTTGCCTCTTTTACTCTGGGCATTTGCTAAAGGCCATTATCAGGGAAAACCTTAAATCCACTTATCTTAGTAGTGTAGGGGACCTTGCAGAATGTCATCACAGAGACCAGTCACACACACACACACACACACACACCCAGGTAGCTTCCATTTTTTTGCCATTATAAAATAAAAACTTCTGTGCATAAAAACTATACAAACAATAGGTTTGTATGTATGTGCGTATGTATGTATGTATGTGTGGGTAAGTCTATACTGCGCAGGAAGCCAAAATACCTTTTCACTTAATGTCTTATTGAAAGAAAGAAGATTAAAGTCCAACAATGGATGACAGGAATTAGGCTTTCTTGAATTCACTTCCAGCATCAGTCTAATACCTTGCACTTCTTTTTTTTTTCTTTCTTCTTTCCTTTTTTTCTTCCTTCCTTCCTTCCTTCTTTCCTTCCTTCCTTCCTTCCTTCCTTCCTTCCTTCCTTCCTTCCTTCCTTTCTTCCTTCTTCTCTCTCTCTCTCTCTTTCTTATGTGTTTAGTTGTTACAGGGTCTCACTCCATAGCTCCAACTCATAGTGATCCTCCTGTTTTCAGCCTCCCCAGCACTGGAATTACAGGTGTGCACCACTACGCCTGAACTCTGTGGCCAGCTCAGCCCACCCTTGGATGGGGCTGGTGCAGCATCTGGTGCCAAACCACGATCCCAGCACTTGCCTAATCTTGCCTATGTGGGTGCTTTAGTCTGCTGAGCTATCTCACTGTCTCTATTTTCTAATTTAAAGTTTCTTAAAAGAAATAGATTCTAATTTTAAGAATCTATGAACCAGCGCTGCTGTATTTTCACTGGATACAAATAAAACCACCCTCTGTAACTGATAGCTACTGAGAAAGGGTCGATGAGGACATAGCTACAGAAGCTGAGAAGCAGGGGTGAGCTGAGACCTGTGACTGCAAGAGGTCAGGGATGGGCGTGGTCAGCATGTCCCAGAATCAAAGAGTGATACGAAATCCCCAGCTTGTGACTTCTTGAATTCCAGAAAGTAGAGTCAGATTTTCATTTGCCAAAGGATTAATTATAATTTATAGTAAACAGAATGAGAAATCTTAGGGAACAAAAAGTGAAATGCAAATGAAATTTTAGTATAAGCGCACTCAGTGGTTAGCACGTCCAGAGACCTGACAATATGCACGGAATTCTTGAAATGACACTTGAATACATTTCCTGCCCCAAATACAAAAGATGACAGCCCCACAAATATGAAAGTGCACACTACTCCATTTGCATTTTATACATAATACATATTTTTAAATGTCAGCCTACAATTTGACTCAATTTTCTTTTTAAAATTCACAAGTATGCAAACAGTAAGTACATATAATTCTATATAATTACAATGTGAAAAATACTTTTAGAAAAATATAAAATTCATTTTTATTATATAGGACACATCACACACACACACACAAACACACATATACACATGTTCTTTAGTATTTAAAGTATGAAACCCTATTTTCTTAATGCAAATATCAGATTCAAACTTTGAAAATCACTCTGTTGTCTGGAAGCATTTAAAAATTTCCAATTTAATAAGAGATGCTTGACATACAGGTTTTAATATTCTTAAAGCCCCCAAAATATTTTTCTATGATACAAAACAAAGTATTTTCTTGATAGTCTTGGAGCAAATATGCAGAAGAGCTGCTCAAAAATACAATAACTTTACAAAAACCACTTTTACCTTACATTTTTTTTTTATCATCTACACTTATCAGAATTGTTTAGTTGTTGGAAATTCTTTTTTGATAGGGATTTACTATCTATTATGCTATTAGCATATACTCTTTTCTCAGGAATAATTACAGAGCCAGTTACTTGCTGGTCATTTAGCTGGGCTCTGGGGTAGGGACCAAAACATGGTTCATGATTATCTCATCCTTCAGCTGCAAATTAAAGTGCGGATCCAGTTAGTCTTGCTTGGACTTTGTATGCTCTGTCTATAAAGAGAGAATTCATTAATTTTCCTCTTTGAACCAAGTGCCTGGCAGTCCAGCAGGGGCAATTATTTTTATGCATTGTGTTTGCTGGGAAAATGCAAGCATGGGCCATTTAATGCATCTTATTATTCTAATAGCTAAACTTGGTAAGCCTCTATAAAATTAGTCAGAAAGAGGCAGAGCCTAGCATGCCATGCTGGAGAAAGGAAAACTCAAGATGACACCGACATCC
>PVKA01005084.1:12107-93605 GCA_004027165.1 Ctenomys sociabilis
GACAAAGACATGGAACAGGGACGCGAGAAATGGAGACAAGACAGGATTCTGATCAAGTCTCGTTTATTCAAGGAAGTGAGGTAGCTTATATAGCAGAGGGGAGGGAAGTCAACGTCATCAATGAGGTAGATACATTAGGGTAATGTTATAGGCTAATAACATTCATGTGATCAACCAAAGGAGCTTGTCACAGGAAGTCCAATTAAAAGAACAAAGGCAGGAAGCCATAATGCAGCAATTAACAGGAAGTGTAACTTATATCCTTAAAGAAATAGAAAGGAAGGCTTCCGGATTATGGTGCCCTCCACAATCCCTACTTGAGGATTTGGGGTTCTGTGTCTGAGAGAATCTTCCCTGCACTGTGGCCTTCCTGGTGCCTGGCCTGTGACACCCTTGTTCCCGTTAGGAGAAGGAGTCTGCACAGGGAAGTTAGAGTGAGTGGCTCTGGGGTAAGAGAACCAACCTGTACTGGGCAGCATTTTCAAACTCTCTTTCCTTCTTGAGTTAAGTTGGTGTCCAGGAGGGGCAAAAAAATGATTCCTATCAATGTAGCGACTTTGGACCTAGGCGATTTGCTTGACCTCTCTAAACCTCAATTTCATGATCTAAAAGTTGAGATAATCAGATCACCCTTGCTGTTGGATTGTTCTGGGGATCAGATGAAATAATTTCTGGGCTTAGCAAAGGCCTCAAAAAATGGGATTGTGAAGTGTGGTGGAGGGTAGAATTTTCCAGATCCTTTGTAGTCTAGTGCTATCGATAGGCTGAACTTAATCGTTCGCAGCATTTCTTTTTTTTTTTTGTATTTTTTTCTTTTGTATTCAAAAGGTTCTACCAAGTTTGACTGCTCTTGACAGTACCCTCAAGGTCATTTAGATAGGCCATGTAATTTTGTGGGAGTACATGTGAAAGGACTCCAGCATCCTCATGAGTTTTGGGGACTCCAGCACTGGTCCTCCTTTCTTGGTTTGTTTTCACTTTTCCCTGTAGGATGAAGCCAGTGGCCAAATGTTGAGCCTGTGCCCACCCTCTCTGTGTTATCTCAGTCACCATGGCAACTAACCTCCTTTTACTGCTTGGCTGGCAGCTCTCTCTCTGCTTTCCTTGTCACTAAGCTTTCTCTCTCTGTTTTTTTTTTTAAGCAGATATTTTATTAACTGACCAAATCACAAAAACACCATGGGAGATGCCTTAGCTCATCCTTCTAATAAGCCTGTCGGTCTGGTCTTCCCTACTTCCAGCATCTCCACCTTCCACACAATGGGTGGGCTTTTTCTTCATTCCACCTCGTGGAGAGGATAACTTGAACGGCCAAGGGAAGTTATTTGCCTCTTTGAAGTGTTTTCCGATAGTATAGATCTCATGAATGAGATGCTCCATGCAGGTGGTGCCATATTTATCGAGAGATCGAGCAGTCAGTAAATCATCTGTCAAGGCAATTCGCTTCTTATTGACTTTGCCATAGCCATCCTTGTATATTAGTTCATTCACTGACTTCAGGTTTGGGTGCCCCCATGCAATGGATGCTCCATAGTTCTCACCCTGTTAATTGAAGCCTTGTTGAGCTTAATGAAGGTACAATTGAAGATTTGGTGAAGGCGAAGAAGCTGCAACACCTTGCGGACCTTGGGCTCACACCATTGATACCCCTGCTCTGGATAACAAATGCTAGTTTGGGCTCTGCAGGGACACAGAAATTGCCAGCTTCTCTCACCATCCTAGCCATTCAGATTCTCGTTCTGTCCATCTGTCCTTGTGACAGTGCCTGGCTTTGTCATAGATGAGCTTTCTCCTCACCCTGCGAAGCACCTTCTGGGCACAGCTCTTTCTCAGGTGCTTTATCTTCAACTCTGCAAAATGTCTTCCCTTTTTAAGGGTTTCTTTTTCTTTTCTTGCATGGTTCCAGCCAGAACAGAGAGCACTAATCTCTTCTTCTTCTTAGCCTTTTTTATACTGCTAGATTGTTAGAAATCGTCTTGGCTTCATATTCACTACAAAATAAAACCCTTATTAAATCACTGAAAACTTCCTTTAATTCATCATTAATATTGTTTCTCCCATGTATCTATCTACATATTGAAAAGATGTCATCCCCAGCAGCCCCCAAAAGCCACTTCCTCTATGAAAGTTCCTGACTCACTTTTCTACTGCACTTTATTTTTCAGCTGTGTAAAGCACACATGCAATTTAAGTATAATATATATGTGATGGTGTCAAGTAAACATGGAAATGTATTTTCCTGGGAAATACACTTATATATGGGTGTAAGTGTGATATGTGTAGGTAGGTACATGCATAAATATCAGCTGTAAGGGCTGGCGAGATATCTCAGAGGATTAATCACTTGCTTAGGCAAGCACAGGGGCCAGGGTTTGATCCCTGTCATCACACACCACACTGACCCCTCCTCTGGGCTTGTTGAGTCTACCATGGAGTCTGGGCACTGTGGTGCACACCTGTAATCGTAGCACTAGGGAGGCAGAAAACAGGAGGATTGCTACAAGTGCAAGCCGAAGAGAGGCCCTGCACTAAATAAATAAATAAATAAATATCAGCTATAAACATTTGAAATGTGAGCACTTTTTGAAGCATTTTAGGTCTGTTCCACAGGGCATGACACAAAGTTTGGACCCAAGGAACTATGAAATGGAAGAAAGGACAGACAAGGAAGAGAGCAAAATAGAACACTGTATGATTTGACTGAAGAAAAGGATATCATGTGTGGAATGGTTCTTTTCACCACTATCAAACACGACAGTCACAATGCAGAGAAAATGCCCCATGCTGTGTCCTTCTTTACTTGTTTTTCACAGATCTCTCTTTAATGGCCCTTGTACTCTAAAAGCTCTAACTCCATTGGTAAGTATCCCAAGCCAGCAAATCAAATGTTCCCCATTTCTTTTTTAGGCAAAGATTCTGAACCTCCAAACTAGGTCGAGTCAGCTCTCTTCACTGTGGAGACTTTTCACCTAGAAACCTACTTACTCCACAGATGAGGAATCCAGGCTTAGAGACTGAGTCCATCCAGCATGAAAGGCCTGTGGAATTGTTATGCTGTTCAGCACTAGTAGGCAGGGCTAATATCTCCTGTTTCGAGGGTCCTTCTGAATACATGGTCACACAGAAGCCATTAGCTTTGCCCTGCCCTAGGCCATTTTTCCCTTACAAAGCCAGTCTTCAAGTTCTTATTGTGTCTGGGGTGTATTGAATGTGAAAGTTCTTCACAAGAAAGACTCTTGCCCCTTGACTGGGTGCAACTGTCTTCATTTTTTAAATTAGATTTAAATTGGTTTACACACCTGAAGTTAAGAGTCAGGTAAGAAATTACAAGGGAGATAAACAAAAGAAATAAGTGTAGGTCTCAATCATAGCACTAAAGAGAAATTAGAGAAGCTAGACTAAAATATTTTAACTACATGAGGAAAGGAAGAATATTCAGTCTACATGGTAACTGGCCAGCTCTGCTTCAACTATGAATACTGAATCACCTTCAGCCCAACCTTTGATTTATGAGCTAAATGGTACTAAAATTAACCTGCATCAAACATGGCTTAATGAGATTTCTTTATACAAAAAGATACCATTGCTCTCACTTTTCCAAGACTCTAAAACATATCTCAAAGTCCCATGATAGTTCACCATCTTCTATTTTTTGTTTATAAAAAAACTACCTTTTTAATAAAAAGTACAGGGACTACAGGGTCTTACTACACAGATCAGACTCATAGTGGTCCTCCTGTTTTCAGCCTCCGAAGTGCTGGGATTACAGTCATGCACCACCACACCCAGGCTCAGTCACCATCTCAGCTTACCCTGGGGGTCGGCAGGTGCAGCACACCAGGGATTGAACCCTAGTCCCTGTGCCTGTGTAAGCAGGTTTTTTCGTCCACTGAGCTATTTGGCCATCCCAAAAAACTCTTTTAAATGTTTTATCATTTATAATTTATTGCCTGCCCACTCTGTGTCTGTTACTCTTTAAAGAAGCACACTTCATATTTTTCTTCCAAACTGCTACCAAAACAAGATTCAAGCTGACATCTTTCATTTATTGACAAGCAACCAAAAACAATCATGTTCTTTCAAAGCTCGCTCCCCTTCCTATGCCCCACAGTGACCTCTCTCTCATCTCTCCACTGCAGTTTCTTCCCATGGTCCGTCATGCTTTTGCCTGTGTCTTTTGCTTCAGTTTGTCACAGACCTTTCTTTTCCAAGACAAAGTTCATAGCTTGCTCCTACCAGCAGGGAGAAGGCTGCCTACAGAACAGTCAGACTGCTGGAAACTGGGGATTTTTAATTTAAAGGTTGACTGGGTTACCCTGCAACAAGAAAGTGAGCTTTCTGCTTGTTGGTTGGTTTCTTGTGTTTCTTTTCATGGGTTTATAAAAAGGAGGTGGGTCAGGCAGTTTCTGGAAAGAAAGAACAATGAAATTGCAGCAACCACACACCCAGCCAGGGTGGCAAAACCTCACCTCAAGGAGCAGCCTGGGCCTAAGCCGCAGGAGCTAGCTTTTTCTTCCTCTATACATAGCATCCTCTCATGGGTTAGCGTCCTAGCACTGCAGCCACAGACATATGCAGTCCCCAGCGAATACAGCAAACCTGAGTCACCACCCTTCCCATTTCTGCTTCTCTTTCTGCAGGTTGAGCTTCTCCTTGGTCTTGGTAAAGACTCAGTCACTTCCTTTTCTTCTACATGGTGCCTGAGGTACAAGGTTGAAAGGGAAATGGACTCGGGCACTGGCCTGGTAGCTGTCCCTTGGCAGGAGCCTGGAGTGCAGTGAGTTGCGTAGGAACAAAGGGAAGAAACAAGGCTCTGTAGGTGGGAAGTGAGGAACCGCAGGACAATGGTGCAGCCTGAGGACGAGAAGACGAACTTCCCGTGGACATTAGTACACTTCTAGTTGCCACAATAGACAGTCCCATGAAGGCAGTTATTTAACCAAAGAGTCCATGCCTTACTCACATGAGGTGTTGCTGCTCCTGAGAGTTTCTGATGGGCAAGCAGCTGTTTCTCTAGGTTAGGGTTAAGGACCTGGATTCCTTCCCTTTCGAGCTTCCATCATCCTTCTTGTCTGACATCTAAGCTCCAGAATATCAAGGCAGATGGAAGAGAAGCTAAGGATCAAGTGTCAGGGCAGTTGTGGACTAGTCTAGAAATGTCATGAAGTACTTTTCCATCTTTCAGGCAAGGCGTGGAAGCAGACAGGCTGAGTATCAGGGCAAAACAAATGTGCTTGGTGAGCAGTTTATCATCATCTACTTAACAATGTACAAGGAAACCCTGAACAGAGCTCACCAGTTTAGAGGTAGGTGTTTTCCTGTTCCTGGAATTGAAGGACTTCTCAAAAATTAAATAAAATCTGGCAAACACTTCAATTGAGTATTTTTCATCTCCATCTTTTAATGGTTACATTGCAGGAAAAATTTAGACCTCAAAAGAAAATACTGTGCACCAAGAAGTTTTGAAGAGAACTTTAATGTAATGCTAGCGGGCTGATGGGAATTACTTCTAAATCACCAGCCCAGAGTCAGTTTTGAGTTCAGCTTAAATACAGTTCACAAGCAGTGAGTACAAAGCTGACAGTGGCTAGATGATTGGTTGCATCGATTACAAGGATTAAGTCATATATTGTTAGGCAGATTTGTTTTAAGCAAGTTGACTTAAAAAGAATTTCTTACCATTAGACAGGAATGTTCTGGGTTTGAACATTTGCATGGAGGGGGAAAAACACACTTGACGAACAAGGGTTCGTCTGGGTTTGAAGGGGGTCTGAGCAGAACAGGTGGAGTTGTAAGAGTCTTTGAGCCCATGTGTTCTGGGCTTAAAGTATTGACTCCTCAAAGCAAACCAAAAAAAGGTTACATGTGTGCATATTTTAAGTTAAAAAGTCACAGACACTGTGGCTGGATGTGGTCAGGAGGACCTGGTCAGCTATTTGGAGGAAGCAGCTGGATGCAGACAGGCAAGACTGAACTTAGCACCTTCACTATGTGTCACGCAGCAGGAGTTTAGTCACAGGCTACTCACTGGTTTCTAATTTCTACTATAAAATTGGCCATCATAGCTATGTTGAAATGTTTACCTTGAAAGTGTTGCAGAACAAGGACCTGAACTTATTTGTCGTTAGAGCCAAGCCCTCTGT
Source organism: Ctenomys sociabilis (assembly GCA_004027165.1). Classification (NCBI taxonomy): domain Eukaryota; kingdom Metazoa; phylum Chordata; class Mammalia; order Rodentia; family Ctenomyidae; genus Ctenomys; species Ctenomys sociabilis. The sequence continues at coordinate 18,251 of PVKA01005084.1, forward strand.
TTAATCACGAACAACGATGACCCTTTGTTTCCCAACATGAAGCATCACGTCTTCTATAGAATTTTATCCTTTCTTATGTCACTGTGGTGTTTTGTATATATATATATACAAACTGTGGCCGTTCCCAGCAGCCTTGGTGGTTTCTGATAGGCACCTGTTGTTCGTCAAGTGTGTTTTTCCCCCTCCATGCAAGGTATCATTTTTTCCGTGGTTGCTCTAAAGATTTTGTTTTTGTTTAGTTTTCATAAGCTTAATTTTGATGTGGCTTGGTATGGATTTCATGGGACTTCTGTTTAACATAAACAGCTTCTTGAATCTGTGGGTTCATTTTGAACTTTAGGAAGGTTTTGTTCTTTTTTTTTTTTGTATTTTAGGGGAGGGTCTACAGGGTGTTCAGGGTCTCACTACTAGATGGGACTTGTAGTGATCCACCTGTTTACAGCTGGGATTACAGGCATGTGCCACCATGCCCAGTCTCAATTGCCACCTCAGTGTGCCCCAGGGGTGGGGGGTGGCACAGCAAGGAAGGTTTTAACTATTATTTGTTCAAGTTTATATTTTAGCCTCAACCTCCTTCCTTCCTTCCTTCCTTGATTCCTTCCTTCCTTCCTTCCTTCCTTCCTTCCTTCCTTCCTTCCTTTCTTCCATCCTTCCTTCCTTCTTCTTTTATCTTTCTTGTCTCTGTGTCTCTGTCTGTCTCTTTGCCTCTGTTTATCCATTTGTCTCTCTCTCTCTCTCTCTCTCTCCTTTTTATTTTTGGTACCAAGGGTTGAACTCAGGACCCTGTGCTTGCCAGGCGGCATTTAAGCCTCTGAGCTATGTTTCCATTCCCCTCAGTCTTTTTCTAATCCTCCTACAATTCAATGACCCAGGAGTAATATCTTTTGTTATAGTTCTACTGGTACTAGATGATATTAATTAAGCTAATGTCTTCTCTGCTGTTCCTATGGGTGCTTCTATCTTACATCACCTCATTTCTTTCATGATTGGCTAATTTCTATTGCTCTCTCTTCTGGCTCACAGGCTCTTTCGACTGTCCCCTCCTGTGTCAATTAACATTGATTATTGACTTGACTAGACTCAGAGGTCACTGGAGAAATGATTATATAGTGAGGATGATGACCTCCACAGGGCATGGAGCCATGGATGATTTCACAGCCAAAGGGCTACCAGGAGTTGGGGTGAAGGTGGAGGAAGTGAGTCATGGGGTGTGACCTTGTGCGCTCTGCCTGGCTCATGCAGTCCCTTCTTTCCAGCCCAGTCTGCTTGCTGGCCTTCATGACGTGAGCACTTTGCCCCACCATAGGCTTTTGCCATGATGTCTTCACCTGGGAGCCAGCTCATCATGGACAGGAACCTGTGAAACAGGCACTAAAATAGGGGTGTCAAGAATTGGACCCCCTAATGGGAAAGGTGACTAGTACCCTCATCGTGCTACTCAGCCCATCCTCTGAGCTTTTTTTCCCCTAAGCCTTTTGTTTTGGTATTGCCTTTTTCTTTCTTTTTTTTTTTTTTTTTTTTTTGGTACAGAGAATCAAATGCATGACATCAGTTTGCCAGGCCACTGAGCTCTACCCCTAGGCCAGTCATTACACTTTTAAGTCCTATAAAATCCATTTGATTATACTTGTATTCTGTATTTTCTCTGCTAATGCTTTTTGTTTGTTTCAGGTGTGTTTATAAGTGTTCATTCAGGCATTTTTATTATGACTGTTTCAAGTCTTTATGACATGGGGCTGGGGAGACAGCTCTGTAGAATAAGCATTTGCCCGGCAAGCTCAAGGGGCGAGTTCAATCCCTGGTTCCGCAAAAAAAAAAAAAAAAAGTCTTTATGACATATTTTTAACATCTTGGTCAGCTTAGTGTTTGCATCCATTGGTTGTCATTTTTAAAAATTCAGTTGGACATCTGTCTTCTCGGTTGCTGTTTGGGTATTTTTAATTGGACTCTGGGCCTTTGCATATGAAGTTGTAAGTGTAAACCACCACATGGAATTCAAGTCCAAGTGTTCAGGCAGTCTCAGGTGCTACCTGAACAGGAGGTTCTGCTGTTGGATTGGAATGAGCATCTCAGTTGCCCATATGCTCCCGCTGACACCATTTGGGCTGGCTACACGTAGTTGAGCAATGTTGAAAGTTCTGGTGCCCCAATAGGGGAAAAGTGACCTCACTGCTGTGGGGGAGGGGTAGAAGTCCAGGCTGCCAGGGATTTTCCCCTATGTCACAGGATGCTCAGAATCAGATAGTGGGGATGAAGACCCTGGCTCCCCACTTGTCCTTTTCAGACAAAACCTTAGTGAGTGTGTTGAGATTCACGGTTCAAGTCTTGTGAGAACAGGAGGCCAGGATCTTACTTAGTTTCTGCTAGCTGTAGCAATAGTGCTGCCTATATTTCTGCAGCATTTTTCTGGTAGAGGATAATTACTGTTTGAAACTCCCTCTCTTTGAAGGCTTTCTTTTCCTGGCTCTTTGGCTACAGAAAGCAGGCATTGGTGGCAGATTTTTCTGTGCCTTTTGATAGCTTTGAGTCACCACCTTTTACAGAACTGAGTATGGGATGTGTAAGGCAGAAAGAAACTACCAGGGGCTTACAGCTGCATCACTTCTCCAGTACTTAACCAGTCTACCTTCTTCTCTCTATTTTCAACCATCCTCCGAAAATTTTGAATATGTAATGCACAGGAATTTTATCTTTCCATACCTAATGGGGTGTGGAGGACCAGCTGGGTGACTCTCCTCCAAAGAGGAGCAGTTGTCTGCATTTTAGCAGAGCCTGACCCTATTTCCATGTATTGATATGAACAGAGCATATCATGTGTCCTCTCCATTGGCCTTAAGCAATGTGTAGCAGTCCAGCCAAGGTGCTGATGGTGGTCTTTGAAAGAAGCAGGTGTGTTTCCTGACACCCGCACACCCTTGCCCTCCTTGTAACCTTGTGTGAGCTGAGAGGAGGCAGGAGGAAGAGCCAGTGCTCCTTGGTAAGCCTCCAGACAGAGGCTCTGACTTCCTGGGGCTTGAAAGCCGCAGCACTGACCCCAAATCGCTAGATATTATCTCAATCGTGTAACGCAAATTTCTCTTCCTGCATGTCCTCTCTGCATACTGCAGAGGTGACCGCAGGCCTCCTGCCCAGGCCAGCTCCCAGCACTCACCTGCTTCCCACCACTCTCACAGTCACTCGTCCTCAAGCCACTCCTTTCTTCATGAGGGAATAAAACCCAGGTTTGGCCCTGTGCTGGGGCCTTTCTCTGGATAGCCAGCATCATGGCTGGACTCAGGGTCATTTGACTCCCCACAACTACAAACATGCTTTAGGGTCTTTATTCTCACATGGGATGTACTGGGTGTGGTAGATTGAATTTGACTTGACAGGATTTCAATAACATCCATAGGATTTCAGATATAAACTTACTGAACCTCAGTGAGGACCAGGAAGGGCTCTCTCTACTGGGGAAATAGCAAGCTCTTTCTTCACTCTATCTATTAGGATAAGAAGTCTAAGCCTTTTTCATGGTTTTAACATGATCAGATCTATGCTTAAAGGACCCTTATAATTTTTATTATGGCTAAGTCACCATGAGGTGGGTCAAGGTAGAGTGGAACTATGGAGCAGGGAGTCTAGAAAGAGGACCATCACATGCTTCTGGGTTAGAGAAGACGCCATTAGGGTAATTACGGCAAAAGTGGTGAAAAGAGGTCAGATTAAAGCTATATTTCGCACATAGAGCTACATGGGAACAGGGACACACCCACACCGGCACCCACACCCACACCCACGTGGTGAAAGACTGCAATGGTTGTTTAATACTTTTAGATTCTAGAGACTACTCCAGAATATGCCCAATAAATTCACTTTTTGGTACATGTGGGAAACTGGAGTTTTTTTCACCCTCTTCTTTCTGTCTCCAGAAAAGTCTTAAGTGAGATAGCAAATAGAAATGAAATCTTTCCTGCAAAATGTGGCAGTAATTATGCACTGAGGAGTAGGCCAGTGTTAGCAAGAAAAAAAAAAAAAAAGACTTGTCTTGAAGATTTTATTTGTCAGAACTTGGGAAGGCGCAGGATCTCCTTTATTTGGCAGAGCACACAGGACCTATGTTCCAATATGGGCTGGGAATGTGGCGAAGACTTGGTGGGTGTTGCTTAGACTCAGAGCTGGGCTGTGAGTATGGGAAAGGGGACAGAAATATGGGAGTAAGAAAAAAAAATAAATGGAAAGAGTGGCCAGTAACACACATGCATCTGTTTCACAATCCAGGTAAGTATTTGGAAATGTAATAATGTAAAAACTTTTGTGCTCCTTTCTGAATTCTGGGTTGAATTCCTGTCTTAGAACATAAAACAACACCTACGACTTCAAAGAAGAGAAGTTTAATTTGGTTTGTGGTTTCAGGGGCTGTAGTTCATGGTCATTTGGCTCCAGGATAAGAATATCATGGCAGAAGGGAACCATAGAGCAAAGATGCTGAGTTCACAGTGGCTCTGAAGCAGAGCAAGAGAAAGAGGCCAGGAACCAGATGCACACAGGAGCAGCAGTCTTGTGTCCTAGGTCCATCCAGGCATTCACAGAAGTACACTGTTGTCAATTCCTAGGCAGCCGCTAGGCCCTAGCTTAACTGTTGGGTCAGTTAAGCTTAAACAGTACACGTCATGTACATTATTTTGTCTTCATGCAGTAAGATTATCTTTGTTCATTCTCCTGATGTTATGAGCAAATTGAAGGGATATTCATACTTTTATTTGAAATTCCCTTCTACAAGTTGCGATCAAAGAAACATAACAGTATTTTATGTTTATGAGGAAGACGATATAAAATCAAAGATTATAAAAGCGGGGGTTGGGGATAAGCATGACTATGGATATAAAGTCCAAGACTTGCCAATGAGATAAAATAATTAAATTATAAATCTGGCTTTAAACCTCCTGGCAACAGAAGTTCAGTTGTAAAAATAATCAGGTATAGAGGTTCAGTTTCCCACAGGAATTAGTGTACCTGGTCCTCAAGAGAAATAAAGGTTACTACTGAGACAAACTCTGCAAGCTCTTGCATGTTGTCTTGTCACTTGACACCCACAGTAGAAATGACATGGTGTTTATTTTCAGCTCACTTTTTCAGTTGATAGATTTTTGGCTCTGATGCAGGGTGACACCGCAAGAGGGCACATGGGGACAGAAGCTGCTTTTTTCACGGCAGCCCAGAAGACAGAATGAGGCAGGCAGGAGATCCACCTTCTGGTCAGGCCTCCCCAGAACCTACCTCTGCAGATCAGGTTGTACTTCCAGTACTAAGTGAGCTGTATGTCACCTCCTTCCAAAAGCCTTGTTTCTGGGGGGAGGAGGTCTTTGGGGAATGGTTTTAATCTGAACTATAACACATAGATTTTATATAAGGATACCAATTTATCTGATGTTGATTTACCAAGTGGCCAATTTACCAGTTATTTATTTGTATTAGTACTTATTTACTATGCATAAGGAGCACATTCGTCACAGGGAATTTCTACCTGTGCATAATACAGCTTATGCCTCCTTTTTTCCATCCTACTTTAATCCTTCTTCCCCTTCCCATTAATGAAAGGTTAGTTTTCACTTTTATCAATCCACTTTCTCTTCCTTTCCATCCTTCTCCCCTTCCCTTGCTCCCCTTCTCATTTGAAATTGTTCTCTCTACTTCCCAATACCCATCTGCCTTCTCAGAGGCCTGACCGGAAGGTGGATCTCCTGCCTGCCTCTTCTGTCGTCTGGGCTATGGTGTACACTCTTTGGCTTTCTCACACAGGAGAATCATTGCAATATTTAAACTGTGTGTCTGCCTTATTTCACTTCAAATTATAGTCTCAAGGTGCATCCATCTACACCTTGCTAAAAATGTTTTTGTAGCATTACAGGATTTCATTGTATACAGACACCACATTTCTTTATCCATTCTCTCACTGATGAACATTATGGATGATTTTCAAGATTTAGCTCTTGTAAATTGTGCTGCTATAAACACAGGTGTGAGTCTATCACCACAGTATTGATGCCTTTTGCTTTTAACACTTTGGTGAAGATACCTGGAAGGAGAATAGCTGTGTCAAATAGAAGCTCTAGTTTTAGTTTTATTGAGTAATTCCAAAGGGGTTGTACCAGTTAATACTCCCACCACCAACAACGGAGAAGGTTTCTTTTTTCCCAGAGGCTTGCCAGCATTTGTTGTTTGCTTTCTGAAGCAAGACAAAATCTCAGTGTTTTAATTTGTGTTTCTCAAATGACCAGTTAATTTTATATTTTTGTTTGCTGTTTGTACTTCATCTGAGAAGTGTCTTTATTTCAGATGCCCATTTTTCAATTGGGTCTTTCATTAGGGGAGGTCTGATTTCTTTCTTTTTTTTTTTTTTTTTTGTTGTTCTTTATTAAATATTCTAGTCCTTCTTCTGAAGAGTAGCTGGTAAAAGTATTTTTCCAATCCAGGGGTTGTGTCTTCACTCTGTTGGCAGGTTCTTCAGCTGTGCAAAAGCTTTTAAATTTGATGTGATTCCAGTTAGACTTTTGTAACATTTCTTTGTGCCACTGGGGTTTTGTTCAGAAGAGTTGCACCATTCTGTCTTCCAACATTGTGCGTCTTAATGCTGCATTACTGATCCGTTTCCAATTTAGCTTAGTGCGTGGTGAGAAACATGGGCTGGTTTAATCTTTAGCATGTGAAGATCGAGGGTCCCAGCACCATTTCTCAAACAGGCGGTCTTTTTCCAGTGAAAGTATTGGACTGTTTTGCTGATGATAGGGCAGCTGAATTTGCTAATGGTTGTTTCTGCATCTTCTGTTTGGTTCCACTGATCCCTGAATTTGATTAATTTTTGTTTTTGTTTTGTGCCAGTGCTGTGCTGTTATCACTGTAGCTTTGCAGTTTAAATTCAAATCAGCCATTGTGATGCCTCTTACCTTATCTTCTTTGCCCAGAATTGCTTCTTTCTTCTTCTTCTTCCTCTTCTTCTTCCTCCTCTTCTTCTTCTTCCTCTTTTTCTTCCTCCTCTTCTTCCTATTCTTTTTCTTCTTCTTCCTCTTCCTCTTTCTCCTCTTCTTCCTCTTCTTCTTCTGCTTCTGCTTCTGCTTCTGCTCCTGCTCCTGCTCCTCCTCCTCGTGCTCCTCCTCCTCCGCCTCCCCCTGTGCTTGCCAGAGAAGCACTTACTGTATTGAGCCATCTCCCCGGCCCAAAGAATTGCTTTTGTTGTTCTAGGGCTCTTCCTCCATATGAACTTTGAATCTGTTTTCTCCAGTTCTGTGAGCAATGCTATTAATGTTTCAATTGGGATCACATGAAATCTGTGTAACAGTTTTAGAAGTATGTTAAATTGCCAGTATACTCTTGAATGTAGTTTTAACTTTTTTTCAAAGACATTGTAGTGTATGAATAAATAGTGCATTCAGAGATATTTTGTACAACTATATATGCATTCTTCATTAAAAGTTTAATTGACAAAAAGTATATATACTTATGGTTTAGCGGATAATGTTTTGAGTGTTGCATGTTATCAGCTGGAGGCGAAAAGAAATGTTGGGAAGACTGGATTGATATTATCTCGGAGCTCTCATTGAGTTTAGTCTTGCTCTAAGTGAGCCTTGAGCCACTAAAACTTCTCACATTTGTTCAGGGCTACAAATAGGCTAAGAAATATGAAGGACTAATTTGATGTATGAATCTGTTATTTAAATCACCTTCCGGCATTCACCAAACTCTCAGTCTTTGGTAACTTCCCAGGTAAAGGAACAAAGAACAGACAGGACACCACCTCCAGGGATCTGTTACCCTGTCTCACTTTGGCGGGGCCAGTTTCCTTATGCTCTGTTCTGTGTTTTTCTCCCTTGGGACAGTAAGCTTCTGACTCCTATGGTGATATTTGTATAAACTATGAAATAAACGGGTAAATTAATACATACCAATTAACCTGTTAATTAACAGCTAAATTAGCACATACGTGTGAAATTGACACGTTATCTTGCGTATTTGCTATTTACAGTAAATATGAGGAAAATCAACTCTTCTAGCAGTGTTGAAGTCTACAGTGCATTGTTGTCAGTTATATCACTGTTGTGCAACACATCTCTCTTTAAAATTGGTGTGATCATTTTCTCTTTCATTTTCTGTGTATTGTACCCAGAGTTACTGCATTTTTCTTTTAAATTTGAAAATAGTACCAATACAATGATAAGAAATTGGAAAATAGAGAAAAAATCCCACAAATATTCACCATTCTGATGTCATTCTTTATATAGCAACTTCTTTCTGTTCCTTTCTAAGCATCGCTTTTAAAATTATAAGCAAATGTAGAACAGTTTTAATTACCTGCAAGCACTTTTTTTTGAGGCTAGGTCTCACAGTACAATTTTCTACTTTTGCTTCCATTGGCCAAGCTTTCAGGGTCATGTAGAAAATTACCATTGCTCAAACCAAATTCCAACAACTTTCCCCTGTGTTTTCCCTCACTGATTTTACAGTTCCATGAATGTATTCTCTTGTCTTGCAATCTCTTCTCTCTCTTTCCCTTAGTCCTCCACTCTCAGAACTTGAGTTCCCCTTTCCTTTGACAGCTTAAGCTTCCCAAAAAGTCAACAGTGAGTCTGAGACAACCAAAACATTCCTTTTAAAACTTCTATAAAATTGAACAGTAGCAAATGGAAACTAAAGGGTTCAGACAGAAATAGACTTGCAAAATTAGACATTCCTTGAATTGACTTTAAGAAATTGATCTTCAGTTGCTTTATACAGGATAGTGAAATAGACTAGCTATGGTTTTCAGGAAAAATCTAATAACTGATTTCATGAGATTCATTCTTGACCATCCTCAGTAATACTGGGTAATTTAATTCTAACTAAGTGAAAGCAACTTGGGAAAGCATACTATTCATCAGTCACATATTATGTTCAGTTAGTGATGTGCATTGCTTTTCACTGCTTGGCATGGTCTACCGGGAACTCTGGCCCAGGGCCTTACCCAGATCACTGACTCTTTTGAGTCTAATGCAAGTTGGTGAGGGTATAGTGACAGCAGGCGACTAGTGCTTGAGCAATGCTGGTTGTTAAATGTTTGAAATATTAACCCTGCATTATCACCACTTCATTTTGAATAATGTGCTCAGAGGTTCTGGAGCTGCCCCCAAATGTACTCCTGGGCCACTTGGGCATATGGACCTCAAGGAAAGATCCAGAATTGGAGATAGGCATGCCTGCTTTTCCTTTGAGCCATTTTCCATAGACAGAAGATTTCTGATCCCCATGTCTATTACTTACATCTGTTACTTACCTGAGGTGAAGGCTGTCTCCATTAAGGGTGGCTTTGAGCATGCTTATGTTCCCAGCTTTCAGAATAACATCCTTAATGTTGTTTGTGAAGGCCCTTCTGAGATTTGAGCTATTGCTGTCCAGTAGCTTTTCCCAATTTGAAACCATCACCAGAGCCTCTTGGGGAGATTGCTTGGCTCTAGCTCTTTTCTTCTCAGATCATGATGTAAGGATGGTCACACTGAAGTTCTGTAGGAGCCCATCTGAAAGGCAGAGTTCTTTCTTAACTCACAATCTACATTTTAACAAGACCCCAAGGTGATTCTTGTGCTGCTAAGATTTAAACAGCAAGTCATTAGTAAAGATGGCTTTGATTTCTTTAGCAAGATCACAGTTGCCCCAAACTCAGGGAAGTTAGCGTCATGCTTGCCGAGACACCCTGTTCCTCAACAGCTACTTTAAAGTCCTTCCTAAGTGAATCTACTTGTCAGCTCAAGTAAGGTCCTCTGGTGATTTTTCTTTTTCGGTGAGAACTTCTTGAGATTGATTTTGGAAGAATGTGTAGAGCTGGCAATCTCGTAACAATAATTCCTTTGGGACATTACACTAGAATAACTGCAATTTTTCATTCAGCAATAAGGGAAATAACTGAAATGCTGTAAAAAGACTCATCCCCTTGTTTGAAGTTTCATCTGTAATGTTGACGCTGGGAAGGGTGAGGCTTGCCAGACAAAACACAGGACACCCAATGAAACTGGAATACCAGACAAACAACAAATTCTTTTACAGTACAAGTGTGTTCTGAACTTTTCAAATGCCATGCGTGCACAAAACATACATACAACTGGAAATATCATTCACTGTTTATCCGAAGCTCAAAGTTACTTGGTTTTCAACATTTTTGCTATTTGCTTAAATGAGGCAAATTAATCGCAAGTCAAAAGACGCTGCTTGAATATCTCAATTATTTGTTTCTTTTGCAGTTCTGGGAATTGAGCGAAGGTCCTTGGGAATGCTAATTATCCCACCTCCGAGCTACATTCCCTGCCCTTGTATCTACATTTTGACATAATGAGGAGGTAACTTGTGAGGTGCCTGAGGTCACTTGCTTGGTGTTGACCAGCCAAATTTATTCCTATCAGAGTGGTGACGAAAGCAAATGGAAAAGGCTTTGAGTCTGTGTTGGTGTGAATTTTCCTTGAGAAATGAGTATCACCTCGGTACAGTACATGAAGCCTTGGCACAGTTCTCAAATCAATCACCTGGGTATTAGGGAGCCAGGAATGCTGCCGGGCAATTAGCTGTTGACAGCTGCTGCGCTCCTTAGAGACCTCTTGCAGCTGTGTGCTTTGAGGTGTTACATTTTGGTAGCCTAGAGTCCACAGCTGCCTGGAGGAGGACTGTCACGCGGAGCACAGCCTGCTGCCCAGGAGAAGCCTTGCCTGTGCCTCTTCAGCACACGAAACAGGAATACGCCTGTTAATTCTGCCTTACAACTCTACCAAATTAAATTTGACAAGACCGCCAAAGAATGCACACTTTTTCATGCAGCCAGTTTCTTCAGCAGCTCAGGTGATATGAAAAGTAATAAATTGGATGGCAATTAATTCCGTAGTTAACTTATTCCTGTGAATTTAGTCTGGCTTGGGCTCTGATAGGATGTGCTCCTGGGTAATTATAAAGTGAATTATGCCAGAGTAGAGTACCACATCAGCAGATCTTTTCTTCTGATAAAATTAAATGCTGTAAGCAAACTGTAAAAGAGACTGATTCATTGAAGTGTGCAGTGTTTTGCATCATCTATAAACGGCAGCTCTTTTTCTGTCGGATATGGTGGAATTGAGTACTCAGTTGAGAAATTCACACTTCAATATGAATTTCCCCTTAGGAATTCTTCCTAAGGGGAAAGAACTGGTTATTTGATAATCATTCTTTTTTATTGAAAAAATTTATTACATTTTTAGAAAAACACCTTATGAGGGAAAATCTTGGGCAATTCCAGAAGCAGAGAATCATGGGAAGCTTACATGTAGCCACAGTTCACTATCACAGCGACTGGCCTTTGCTTTAACTTCCTCTTCCTACGAGGGATTACTTCCAAACAAATCCCAGAGATTGTACCTGTTCTACTTCTACAAGTGATCTGAGAGACAGAGCTAGATGTCCTTTAAAGACCTAGGTACTATATTAGCATCACCAGTAGTCAACTCTCTGATAACTCTAGGGCTCTTATTTTCTCTATTGTTGTATAAATATCAATTCTGTATTTTGAAGTTTGAACTGGTATCAAAACCAGATCTTGTTTAATCTATGGGTGCTTTTATCTTTTCCTTCATGTTTTTATGTACTTTCGGTATTATTAATAAAACAGTTATTTGTTCAATAAAATTTGCCTCATGCATCTATTTCCTGTAAGGTGATGGCTAGAGGTAGAAGCTTCATGAAAATTAGGCTTCATTACTTACTTTAGAAAAATGACTTTCAGGTGGTGCTATAAATTTCCATTATGAGGGACCTGAAATCTGACTGCTTGTATTTGTGGCTGTAAAATAATGATATGAAAATTCAGTTAATTGCTGAGTCACTCTACATAGAAATTCTGGGTTCTGTTAACTAATTGCATATTATGAGGTATAGTGTGTATAGAGGAAAGCAGAAATAGCTCACATTTTCTCATTTTCTTTACAAGTTTATGGAATTCTTTTGATATACTCCAAAGGTATGAGGCATACATATAAAAATCATTATGTACTGAAAGGTTTAAACACTTTGCACTTTAATCCATGGCAGTTAGTACACTTACTGATCTATCATGCTCCAGGGAGCCCTTTTGAATTGATTCCTGAGTCAGGATCTTTTCTTGGAAGTCTTTAGTTCAGTCCTTCCATGCCCTTCCAGGTGTTTCCAGCTCATTCTCATAGATTTTCTGCCCCATCCCTAGAATTACAATTTCTCTAAAGAACCTTGGTTACTTTTCCTGAAAACATACAATTAGAGACAATGGCATGGACACTACGGTGATCCTTTACTACCAGACAGGACACTGCTTGTAGGTGTTTTTAAGAACCACAGAGGTGTGAGATTTGGCCTTGTTGTAACTTACTAAAGCAGCCTTCCATAGTTCTGTGGGTGTTAGTGGAAGACAAGAGACTTCTGGGAAATCCTTACGTCTGCCCAGGCTCTGGAAGGAGACAATCTGGCTGTCTTCTCAGGCTGTTTGCCTAAACACCCTTGACATGGAAGAGGGGCCAAAGGACAGCTGGCACCTCTACTCACAGGATGTATCTTTAAGATGCAGCTCACTGTATTTGTTGCACAGGTGTCTTCAGGGGACATTTAAAATTAAACAATATGGGGCCAGGGAGATGACTCACCAGCATAACTGCCTGCTTGGGAAGTGCAAGGTCCTAAATTCAATCCCCGGTATAAATAAATAAATAAATAAATAAATAAATAAATAAATAAATAAATGATTGATTGATTGATTGATTGATTGATTGATTCTATCATTGACAATTCAAATTCAGTATGACAGAGACTGACTGATTGATTGTATTTAGTACAGGCTACACAGGGTCTCACTACACAGATTGGACTCACGGTGATTCTCCTGTTTTCAGCCTCCCAGTGCTGGGATTACATGTGCACGCCACCATGCCCAGTCTCAAACACTGTCTCAGAGAGCCCCAAGGGCAGGGCCAGCACGGCACACTGGGGATTGAACCCAGCCACTGTGTCTGCCTAAGCAGTCACTTTAGTCTTCTGAGCTATTTGGCCAGCCCTCTATTACTTTTTAATTCTAAATATTACATCATTATTTATCCTATGCCATGAGAAGCAAATAAAAACTATTTAAATTTCATAACAATGGGCACATAAGAAACATAAATGCACAAATGATTTTCTATGACCTCTTTACATTTGTGGTTCTGAAGTTAATAATGCTTAGCTACACTCAGCCACCTGGGACACCTTTATAATTTTATTAGTGCATTGGTTTACCAAGGCCGCTGTCTTAGTTACTCTTTTCTTGTTGCTTGGACAAGTACCCGACACACAAATTGAAGGAAGGAAAGGTTTATTTAGCTCACAGTTACTGGAGGTTTCAGTCCATATTCAGCTGGCTCTAAGGCAGAGCGGTACATGGCAGAAAGCAACTTTTCATGGAGGTGGCAGAGAGCAAGAGCTCAAGAAGCAGGAGAAGCAGTAGCTCAAGCAGCTAGCTTCTCTCTAGGCTGTAGGGGTCAAGTGCCTAGATCGCTGAGCACTGTATCCTGATTCCTAGGAACAAATTCTGGGGCCATTCTCCATGCCGGCACCATTTTGGATCCTGGTGTGGCCACTGCCACCATTCTGAAACAGGGCTCAGTGGCTTTTTCCTCAAGGTGAAGTCCCTGACCTTTGCAGTTCTGAGGCTGCAGAGGGTGGAGACCTGCCTCCTGTTGTGATGCCCTCAGGCCACCCTTTCCATCCTCTTGTTCCCTCCTGGCAATGGAGATCCTCTCAGCTCCATCTTTGCAGTCCACAGCTTCATTGGAGCTTCCTTTCTTTTTTTTTTTGGTGGAACTGGGAATTGAACTCAGGTCCTTGTGCTTGCCAGGGAAGTGCTTATTCCACTGAGCCAACTCAATGGCCCCTGGAGCTTCCTTTTTTTGTCCAAACTCACAACATTTTCAAATCTTCCTCCCTTGCACTCTTTCTCTTTGCCACCTCCATGGAAGGTTGCCCTCTGCCATGTGCTGCTCTCCCTTGGAGCCAGCTGAATATGGACTAAAACCTCCAGTAACTGTGAGGTAAATAAACCTTTCCTTCCCTAATTTGAGTGTTGGGTATTTGTCCTAGCAGCGAGAGAAGAGTAAGTAAGACAGCCACCAATGCTAATTGTCACAGCTCTGTGGCTTCCTGAACCCAAACGCTTGTGTCACACTCTTGGAGGGTGGAGCTGCAGGACTAAGCTAGCGGCAGGCTGAGCTTCTCCAGAGGGCTGTCTGCAGATGCCACCTTCTCTCTACGTCTTCAGTGTCCTCGGTGTCCCTCCTACAAAGCGTTCTAGTCATATTGGATTAGGACCCACTCTTGTGACTTCATTTTCACTGAGGTCCTGGGTGTTAGCACTTAACATATGAATTTTAGAGGAGAAGTCATTCAGTTCATGCCAGGGAGTGCCACCATCTCCAGTGAGGTTGCAATATGTCGTATTCCCCCCAGCGATGCTTGCACATACAACACTGTGCCACACAACACTCAAACTTTTCAACTTTTTTTTTTTTTTAACTTGGTACAGGGTCTACAGGGGCTTACTACACAGATCGGACTTGTGGTGATCCTCCTGCTTTCAGCCTTTCAAGCACTGGGACTATAGGTGCGCACCAGCATGCCCCTTCTCAATTTTTTTTGAAAGTATGCTTTTTATTTTATAAAAAACATTCCATAAAATTTCATAACAACATAATAAGAAAATAGCAATAGTTAATGTGCTATATATCATTATCTGCAAATTAGTTACTCAGAGTATAAGACCTCAACAAAAAATGATTCTCTCTTACAAAGAAGATGTAAACATATTATATTAACTTGTTTTAAGAAGTGGTGCTGGGAAAACGGGCTTTCCACATGCTGAAAGCTAAAATTATTATTATTATTACTTTAAATAATTTTATTGAGAAACAAATAGCAATGACACAATTTCAAATCCAATTAGTAGGACAGTTTCAATAATTAATATATTGCATAGTCTTGTCTTAGTGGTTATTCATTGTACCAGATGTGGACATGATATCCTGTTTACAAACACTATTAGAACAAATCTTTCTATTCATTGAATTAAGAGAAAGTAGCTGTATATCTATCCTAACTATTTTGAATATACAGATACAAAACGGTCCTTCATTTGTATCCCCCTTTTTTGTTTAGTTTTGTCAGA
The DNA here is from genome assembly GCA_004027165.1 of Ctenomys sociabilis. Classification (NCBI taxonomy): domain Eukaryota; kingdom Metazoa; phylum Chordata; class Mammalia; order Rodentia; family Ctenomyidae; genus Ctenomys; species Ctenomys sociabilis. The sequence continues at coordinate 33,435 of PVKA01005084.1, forward strand.
GATGGGTATTCTGTTGTCATTTAAGTATTGTAGGTGCATGAATTCAGCAAAATATTCCAAGATAGTCCAGTACTCCATTATAGTAGTGGGTTTTCCATAAGACTGGCATTGTCAGAAGTTGTTGACTTGAGCCTTTTATAGCTCAGCCTATTAATATGGCTTTACTCTTTATACTTTGTTTTTATACTTTTTTGCTAGATGATTAAGACCAAGATAAAGCAAGACCTATATAATAAGAAATGTAACTTTTGTACCTGACAAGGTCAGTCAGATCTCAGGATTTACCCTGAAATCCTGTACTGCATTTTGTACATCCTTTGTCAGTGTCAGCCATGTGGATGAGTCATGGCCATTGCTTGACCAATTTGCTCTTTGTGAAACCCTGAAACCTTGAGAGAATGTTTTCTCTCCATGGGACTCTCCTTAGGCACACTCTACATCATTGATCACTTTCTTCTGTGGCCCCATAATCTTCTTGATCAGAAAATTTGGGACACCACTGAGTTACATGATTTATAGTATAGGTTCTCCTATGTCCTGAGTCTTCACTGACCTTGAAAGGCTAGGGCCAAAATGTTGGGTATCCTTGCAGCCTTTCTTTTTCTCTAATTTTTGGTCTGCAAACTTAGGTTACTAACCCCCAGAAGAGAAGCTTATTATTACCCTACAACATATGCAGTTGAGTCTAACTTCACTATCTGTCTGAACATCAAAGCCCAGTCCCAATTGCCATATCAGTGCACCCTGGGGGGAGAGGGGCAGCACAGCAGGCCAAGGTTCAACTCTTGACATAAAGATTGTTGCAGAATGGTATCTCAAGGTAGTTGTTCCTGTGAATTATTTTGTTGAAGTTTGACATTGTTTGAGTCATGTTTCTCATCATGAGAATGCTACAACTCTTAAAAGAGGAGATGTTTACTTGCCAATAGTTATAGCCGATGACTGGCTGACCCTCCAGGCAGCAGGGACATGGCAGAGGGGATTGGCAGAGGAAAACATGCTCACATCATGGTGGGTAGGGAGCAGATAGCAAAGGGAAGACCTGGGCAGTGAGATACACCCTTCAGGTCATGACCCACTCTCACTGGCCACACTCTTTCTCCTAATAGCAAGTCAGAAAGTCACTGCAATTATCAGTCACCCTCCCCAAACCCTACCTATGAGCCCATGAGATCTTAGGAGACACTCTTCAATTAAACCACGGAAGATGTACATGCAGAAATGCCCACAGTCCAATGCATGCACTCCACTGATCTGAGTGAATGTTGCTGTTACCCAGAAATCTCTGCCATATTCCTGCTCTTGAGTTCCATGTGGAAGTGACACTCATTTGATTTCTATCACCATGCATTCTTTGTTGTTGTATTTCAGGAAAGGGTCTGCAGGGTGGTCAGGGTCTCACTACTAGATCAGACTCGTCGTGATTCACCTGTTTACATCCTCCCAAGGGCTGGGATTATAGGTGCATGTCACCACACCTAGTTTCAATTGCCACCTCAGTGCACCCCGGGGCTGGGGCCAGCATAGCAGGCCCAGAGACTGAACTCCTGGCCCTTGTGCCTGCTTTCAGGTGCTTTGGTCTGCTGAGCTATTCGGCTGGCCCTCTTTGTTGGTTTTTTGAATGTTGATACTACAGGTCCTCTCTGTGTCTGGCCTACTTTTTTCATATCTCTAAGACTCATCCTAACCAGTTGGCACAGATGAGGCCTAATCCACATTGGCAGCAAGGGGTGAGACCGCAGGGCTTCCAAGGAATGCCAAGTGCTATGTGCCAATCTGGGCCTAGTCCAGCTCTTTGTCCTCTGGCTCCAAATGGTAATGTTCCAGCCTCTCGGGGCCTCCCTATTGCCACTCAGAGTAGGGAGGTTGCAGGTGATGCTGGGACTGCTTGGCTATGGACTTTGGTGCCCACCAAGGGCTGACTGACAACTGCCATTCTGGAGGTGTTCCCACAGCTGTCCCACACCTCACGCCTCTGGCTGCAGCTGCTGTTACCGCTCCTCGGGCTGAGGCACCATACAAGCACGCCTCTTGTGTCCTCAGTCTACACCCTGCCACACAGCCTCTGCAGGCACCCTGCCTACTGTCCACATGCAGGGCCAGGAGCCCCTGAAGTCCCCATGCCAGCTGCAGCAGCCTCCCAAGAGCAGAAGCAGATGCTGCGAGAATGCTTGTTCACATTCATCCAAATAACGCATCTGAAGCTGGCTGGCAAGATCACAGGCATGCTTGTGCATGCTTGAGTCCCCTGAATCTCTGTACCCAAAGGTGGAGAGAGCTGTGGCCGTTCTGCAGCCTCATCGTGCCAAGCAAGAAGTTGCCCAGAAGGTGGGCGCTGTTGCTTCTGTTATCTCTTAGACAAGGATGGTTCAAAAGCTGAATTATAGTTCGTGGAATTGAGCTCAAGGTGTGAAGACTTCCTGGTTTATCTGCTGGACCTCAACATCAGGAACCATACATTGCAAGTCGAATAGGTCTTTTTGTATCAAAAGGCCAATTACAAAGCACCTAGAACTTTTCAATTATAAAAGTATATTCTCTGGGTTCTGTTATGGCCCTGAGGGCTTTTTTTTTTCTTTTACTTTGGGTTTTGATTTTTTCCCCCAGATATGGTTTTATTTGATGCACCCAGGTCTAAAGTTTCTCAATAAAGCAAAAACAAAACAAAAAAAAAAAAAACAAAAAACCTCCATTAAAAAAGACTCATCCATAAACATGTGTTGTTTAATACACAGTTACTTATTTTTTTTGTTGTTGTTGATGATGGTGGAATTAAGGATGTTTTCCACTTTAGGGCTATAATGAATAACACAGCCCAGGACATAAGCATTTCAGCTTTATTTTTTATTTTTAAAATCTTTTATTTATTAATTTGGTACAGGGTCTCACTACACAGCTTGGACTCCTAGTGACTCTCCTGTCTCAGCCTCTTCAGAGCTGGGATTAGAAATGTGCACCACCATGCCTGGTTTCAGCTTGGCATGGGGCTGACACCACATGGCATGTGGTTCTGGGGATTGGCCCGGGTCCTTGCGCTTGCTAGGCAAGTGCTTAGACCACTGAGTTATCTCCCTAGCCCATTTTTACCTTTAGTAAGTAAGGGTTTTCCACAGTAACTGTGTTGATATGTTTTTCCAACAGCAATTATTTATATGTTTTTCCAACAGCAATTACTATGGCTTCCTATTGATACGAACACTTAGGACACCATTAGTTTTAAAAATTACAACTACCTAGTTGAATGTGAGGTACTTTCTTATTATAGTTTTCACTTACTTCATTTTATTTTTCTTATTATGGTTTGAATTATTCTTGATGAGTACATTTTTTTGGTCTTTTGTGAAATAGCTGCTCAATAAATTTATCACTTTTTCCTCAAAGGTTGTGTTTTCTTTGTATTCTAATGTATGCCTTTAAAAGAGTTGATTGAAAAATGTGGTGCATGCTTAATTTTAAAACTTTTTACTGTGAAGGACATAGTGCTTGCTACTAATCCCTTCTCAAAATATTATGCTCCTCTTCACGCACACTCATCCCATCATTCTTATCACTTTCTGAAGCAGCTCTGGAGCTCTTATTTCATGAGTGTTTCTATGAGATGTGGTCAAGAATACAGGGTAAGTTCCTGACCAATGATGTTCAACAGGCTTATAAATATATTATGGTATGGGGCCGGCAAGATAGCTCAGCAAACTAAAGGGCCTGTGTAGGCAAGGATAGGCCAGCACGAGGAACGCGGCTTGACCCCCAGAACCACATGCCACACCTGCCTCACCCTCCAGGGGCGCTGAACAGGCCACCACGTCCAGGTGTGGTGGTGCACACCTGTAATCCTAGTGCTGGGTAGGCCTAAAGCAGGAGGAATACCCCGAGTCTGAGCTGCATAGTGAGACCCTGTAACAACCAAATATTATATATATTATAATATATATAATAATATAATATATATATATATATATATATATATATATATATGTAAAATAAATGTTTGTTATCATACCTAGCATGAGGCGACTTGCAACTATTGCCCAAAGTAAAAAAAGACCAGGAAAAGTAAAAGCTTTCAATCATTTCAAGTCATTGAGGGAGCCACAGCAGCACCACTGAAGAGTTTCTAGAACTGTTCTAGAAGGTGATACAAATGATGTGATAAATTTGTACAAAGAGAGGAGGTTACTTTGGGGGTTGATTGATTAATGGCAATGTGTCTTTTACTGAAAAAATTTAAACAACAAACAAAAAAAATGGTGTATTTTTTTTTTTATTTATATATTTGGTATAGGGTCTCACTATGCAGCTAGGACTTGTAGCTAGCTATTTTCAGCCTCCCCAGAGCTGGGATTATAGGCCTATGCCACCACACCCACACTCTGTTGCCAGCTCAGGGTACTCCTGAGGCAGGGCTGGCACAGCATGTGGGACCAGGGATCAAACCAAGGTCCCTGTGCTTGCCAAAGCAGCCACTTAGTCCACTAAGCTATTTTGCTGTACCTTTAAATGGTGTATTTAAAAATATATATACTATTTATTTGATACAGTTCTCTCTATGCAGTTCAGACTCAGAGTGATCCTCCTGTCTCAGCCTCAATAGCTCTGGAATTGCAGGCATTCACCATATACCTGGTTTTGGGGCCAGCTTGGCATGCCCTGAGTTCTGGGGTCAGGGCAGCATGAGGTACCAGGAATGGAATCCAGGTCCTTGTACTTGCCAGGCCAGTGTTTAGACCACTGAGCTATCTCCCTAGCCTGAAAGAGTGTATTTTAAAATGACTCCTGGCAGTATTTTCTGTGTATGAATCCTTGCCTGGATATAGATTACTGCTATTATGTGGTACAAATTAATCTTGAATGAACTATTATTTTATAATTGCTATAGCTTTACAAAAATAGTAGGGTACAGAGAATTCTCATGTATTCCATACACAATTCCCTTTATTACGTACATTGACAAGTTACAATCATTATAATTAATGAACTACTATTGAGTCCTTATTTTACTGTTTTTTGCTTCATTTTGACCAAATGTTCTTTTTCTCTTCCAGGGTTTTATGTAGGTTTCTACATTTAGTCCTTGTATTTATTGCCTTAGACATCTCTTGGTGGTACCAGTCCTTGTTTCTGGTGGCCTTGAGGAGTACTGGTCAAGAGTAATAAGGGAGGCCCCTCGGCTGGAAGGTGTCTGATGTTTTTCTGTGGTCACATTGGGGCTCTCGGTGATTCTAGGAGGAAGACTGTCCAGGTAAGGTGCCATTTTCCCATCTGATCTATTAAGTTTGCCTAATTTTGCCATGGCTTGTTGCTCTTGCTGTTGACCTTGATCTCCTGATGCAGGTAGAGCACTGTAAAGCTTTTCTTTCTTCCCATATTGTACCATTTGGAAGGAAATTACTACACATGGCCTCCACTGGGTGGAGAGTAGTGGTTTCCATCTTGCATGGAGTTAGTTCAGAGGGGAGAAACACTTCCCCTTCCTCACATACTAATTTATTCACCAGTGTATGTCAGTATAGACTCAATGATATTTAATTTACGTTTTGGATTATGTTGCAAAATTGCCTTATTTTGCTCCTCAAATTGCCCTAACGTTGATCACCAAAACCTCTTTCATCTGTCTTCTGTGAGCCTTTCCTGTATCCCACTATTGTCATCTTTCTTTTTCTTTTTGTGTCATCTACTTTCCACAGGTTTATCAAATTGGTTAGATGTCCCCAAAATTGACTTTCACCTGTTTAATACTCCTCAAGTTTTGTTTTATATTTTATTTATTTTTGCTGTTTAAAAAAAACCTTTTTCCAGCTCTCCTTCCCCCCCCCTTTGGAATCTTTCATTCTTTATTTCTTTCAGTCCTTTCATTGTTACTCTTCTTGTTACACTTATAAAAAGTGTTCTCTATGTTATTAGGATCTCAGTGCAGAAATCCTCCAATAAAAGATTAAAAGAGGGCTAGGGCAATAGCTTGGCAGTCTAAGCACCTACCTGGCAAACATGAGGTCCCTAGTTCAATCCCTGGTATTCCATGCTGTGCTGAGCAGGCCCAGGGCTGGGAAGCCTGAAACTGAAGGATCATTATGAGTCTGAACTGTGTAGCAAGACCCTGTATTAAAAAAAAGATTAAAGGCTATGTTCACCTGTGCCTGATGCATGCACATAAGTGCATGCATACATACACATGCACCTTGAGTTTAGCCTTAAGACTCCAGTACTAAGAACTGATGTCCTAGGATCTGAGTTGTGACTACAAATTAAATATTGTCAGAAGAGGGACCTCAAGTATATTATAATAAGAGGCAAAATCATAGACTGTTTACATTCTCTTCATGCACTTATTTTTATAATATGCTAAATTTTATAGTACAAATTTTAATCATTGTGTAGTGTTCTAGTATATGATGGAAGCAACTTATGTATTTAGTAGATTTCTTCTTCTCCTCCCCCTCCTCCTCCATCTCTTCCTCCTCCTCCTCCTTCTTTCTTGCAGTACTGGGAACCAAACTTGGGACTTTGTGCTTGCCAGGCAGACACTTATGCCGCTGAGCCATCTCTCCATCCCTTCATGCATTTAGTAAATAATTATTGTTGCACATATAATTGCTTCTAACTTTTACCAGTATACATGGATTCTAGATATTACTACAAACACTTGTTTTGTATCATAAGAATGATATATTGGTGTGTATATTATCAAATTATCTTCCACAGTTTTTATTTGCTCACTTATTTGGGTGCTTTTAAAATTATTTAAATTTTTATTGCTTTCATTGAAAATTGACAAATTATAGTTATCCATATTGATGAGGCACAAAATAATACTGAATTATGAATAGAATGTGGACTAATTAAATCAAGCTAATTATCACATCCATCACTACAAAAGCTTTCTTTTTCTGTGACAAAACATACAAAATTGTCCCAGTAACTGTGAAACATACATTATCATTTACTACACTGCACAATATCTGTCAAAGAAAGAAAACTTTCCCTCCTGTCAGATTCAGGCTTTCCTTTAATGATGTCTCTCCATTTCACCAATTACAGCTTCTGGGAGCCACAGTGCTGCTCTAAATCAAGTTAGAAACCCAAGATAGGGGGATAGCACTGGGGAATAAGTGCTTGCCTTGCAAGTGCAAGGTTCTAAGTTTGATCCCTGGTACTGAAAAAAAAATCCTTCTCTTGGTCCATTGATACGGTGGCTTCTCATTATCCATGGTTCCATTTTCTGTTCTATTTTTCTTTCTTTTTTTAAATGCTTTTAATATAGGGCCTGCAAGGTCTACAGGGTCTCACTAAGTAGATGGACTCACAGTGATCCTCCTGTTTTTAGCCCCCCAAGTGCTAGGATTACAGGTGCACACCACCATGCCCAGTCTCAATTGTTATCTCAAAGTGCTCCAAGGGTGAGGCCAGCATGGCACACGGAGGATGGGACTCTGGACCCTGTGTCTACCTAAGTGAGCACTGCAGTCCGCTGAGCTATGTGGCCAGCCCCATGGATCCATTTTCATTTATTTCAGATTCTCAGAGTCAACAGTAGCCATAAGTCATAAATGAACTAGTCCAGAAATGAGCCATTCTTAAATTTTAAGTTGCTCACTGCCCTGGGTCATCCCTTGTGTACGTGTATCCAATTTGTACTGCACTATACATAAGAAAAAACAATATGCACAAAGGGTAGTAGTATTTACAGTTCAGGCATCCACTGTCTCATTTTGGGACATATTTATTGAAATAATCAAGGCTACTATGTTCTTATCTGGGTGTATAATTTCTGGGTTCAACATTTCTTAAGTTAGAAAATCTGTTCAAGTGTCATCAGACTTAAATAATAAATGCTTCGGTATGCATGAAACTCCCTCCACACAAGATGTCTGGGTGGCATTGTCACTCTGTGGTCAAGATTCCTATATGGTCCTAGAAGCACCACTGCATATGTTTAGCTGCCACATGAGGCAGGATGTTATAGACAGTGAATGAAGGAGGAATGATTCATGCATCAAAATGAATAAAGTCCACCCAGGCCTGCGAGAGCCCAAAGGAATGACAGGGACATTCGATGGGGAAAGACTGGAGTAGGTGTCATGCAGCAGCCAGCCCTGAAACTCTTCTGCTGCGAGACCCATGGAGGCAGTAGCAGGCCTGAGGGCCGAGAGTGCAGGCTCTTGGGAAAGGAGCTGCCGCAGCTGTAGAAAACACCTGAACCTCAGCCCTGAAGCATGGGGTGGACGCCCAAAGAGCCTGCCAAGCCAGGCAAATGCACTCTCAAACTCTACCTATGGATGTGGCCTGCTTCAGTGGTAAGAAAAAATTCTTTTTCTGAAATTTACATGAACCTTTTTTGTGTGAACTAAATACTATAGGTCATGTAGGAGAACAGCCTTATTAACTCCTGTGCTAAAAGGAAGAATTTGGGATCAGAGAGACTGCTCAGTAGAATAAGTGCTTGCCTGGCAAGCGCAAAGACCTGAGTTTAATCCCTAGTTCCACAATAAATAAATAAATAAATAAATAAATAAATAAATAAATAAATGGAAGAAGTAATATTTATTTATTTACTTTTGTGTGTGTGTGGGACTAGGGATCAAACTTCGGACCTTGCACTTGCCAGGCAGGCGCTTACGCTGTTGAGCTACCTTTGCAGCCATAAGAATTCATTTTAAGCATATTTGTCACCAAATCTAGACGTTTACATGCGGTTTGCTTAAAGTCAGCTATATTTGAAATATTAACAAAGTTTTCTTTTTCTCCCGCTAGCTCTGTAAGCTATATACACTACAATTTGAGGTTTGGACATTAAGTTTGTGCCAAAATAGTTCATTATACTACAGAACACTTGAATTAGTTTCTAGAGTTTGTGAAAATTAGCACTTAGACATAGGAACAGGATTTTGCCAACAGTAACAAGGCTTAAGAAGAATATAAAGGAGCCTTCCCTGCCCCAGTGTTTGTCTCCGTGGCCTGGCCTCTCAGTGGTGCCTGGCAGGCTGGTGCGTTTGGAACCTGCTGTTCGCCCACTTTCCCTCATGGTTTTGAAAGCACCCAAACCTGCAGTGTTACATTACGCAAGGGGTCGGAGGTCATCATGCTAGCGCCTGCTACAGCAAGAGAGCCAGGGCCATGGGAGTGTTAATTAGAGAAAATTTACAGTGCACTTCAGCAGTGAAAAAATGTTCTTCAAGTGCCAAAGTTATTAAGATGTTTGGCAGCATATATCAAAAAGCGGAAGGTTTGAGGTTGGCTTTTTTAAAAAATCTTTTTAAGAATGAAGGTGTGAAAAACTTCAAATTTCAGTCCAATTCAACTGATATGTATTAAGCACATACAGTTTTCCAAGTTTGTAGGACAGAGATAATAAAATTGTTCCCCTTAAGAGACTGGTAAAATAAGCAGCTAACAAGAAGATGCATAGCTCGCTGCAATCCGGGGAATTTCTCTAAGAGGCACAAGGGGTGCAGTCTGGAATGACACAGGGAGTGATGTTTCCAAATGGAGTTAGTGGATCAGTTGGACTGAATTGTAGGTTAGGCTGTTGGAGGGCCGGCAACGTTTGAATGAAACTAACACGGGGGAAAGAGCATTTTAAGGAGAGGAAGCTGAGTTGAAAAATAGGAAAAGCAATTAAGAATATAAGTAGCTCAATTTTGTGCATCAAGGGCAGAGATGGCTTAGATGGTGGGAAAGGGTCAACTAAGGGCAGACCTCAATTCCAGGCAAAGGAGAGCTAATGGAGGCCTTTAAGAAGGGATGGAGCACGGCGGAGGAGGTGAGACCCAGGGCGTGCCTGCACCTGACAAGTAGGCAGTCCCAATTTTTTCTCCATGAATGGTCTATATTTTCTTAGGTACATTTTTAATGCTGACAACGGTTTCCTTCGCTAAGTCCCTTTTTTCATTCAAGGCCACAGGTTAAGTTTCCCCTAGATTCATGTGTGTTTCCAAAATACCTGCCCCTTTCTTTACTTCTGTTTAGTCAACCTTTCCCCAGGTCCCCTCCCAAAGTTGACCCCCAGCATTCTGATCTCCTGCCAACACTGGCTAAGTCCTCTTTCCTATAACTCTCTTGTGGAAAGGACAGCTTTCCTAGGAAATCAGAGGTACTGTGGCCAGCACAGCTCTTGGAGTTAAATAGGGGGAAGGATGGAGAAATAAAGGCAGGAGAAAGCTGAGGTCAGGTGGAGCCCTGCTCCTGGAGGAAAGGCTGCTCCACCATGATGAGGTGTTTCTGCGTATTTGGCAGGAGATGTCATGTGACACTCCTCTGCCTAGCAACCCGGTTACATGGCATCCTCAGGGCACGTCACTTCTCAGAGCTGGGGTAGCTTGCTCCTCTAGCTTGCCTGGGGGCGCTCTTTGTTCCCCACTGGCCTTGCTCCAGCCCTGTGTCTGTGCTCCATCGCCAGCGTCAGCCGCTTCCCACACTGTCCTGTGAGCATTTCCACACTGGACTTTCTTTCTCATTCTTGTTCCATGGTTTCCTTCTGGATAACGCAGAGCTCGCTGTGGCTGTGCAACTCTGTTGTGATTCTTGTAAAGCATGAGTCACTTCAGAGAAGAGCGGGAAGCACTCTTGAATAAGAACAAGAAGCACGGGATAGGAGAGGGATCTGTGGAAGCATTTTTAAAATAGACGCTAAACAAGATACTGTCACTATTTCCACTGTTTCATGTATAACAGGAGAATATCCGCTGCCATTAAGTGAGTTTTAATATTTTCACAAAACATTCACTGAAGTGACTGCCATATGGTTATTACTCCATTATTACTTAAAAACTAGACCGATAGTCAAAAATATTTTTAACATGAAAAATACACATATGCTTTATGAAATTTGCCTTCCATTCTACATCCCTCCATTCTCTTTCCTTGCTCTTACGGTTTCTGCCTAGATGTTCCCTAAGGCCTCATGCAGTCATGCGGCGGGCTTCTAGAGCTTATGATTGCTTCATGGTCCAATGCTGGGATCCTGGGTGTGAGTGCTGCACGCACTCCGGGGCTGGTTGCCCGCACGCAATGTGAGGGAAGAAGGAGGCCAGCTGTCCGCCGCCGCCGCCGCTCCCTTTTAGCTCTTGTGGCTTTTGCTGGTTTCTGCCTCTGTGAACTATTGCCCTCCTCCATGTGCCGCTCTGCCTTGGAGCCAGCCGAGTATGGACTGAAACCTGCACAAACTGAGCTAAATAAACCTTTGCTTTCTCAATTCTGGGCATCAGGTATTTTGTCTCAGTAATGAGGCAAAAGTAATCAGCGCATTTACCATCTTGCTCCAACATTTTCAAGTATTTGTAACCTTGAGGAAATACATGTAATCTATGGCAAGACCCTATGCTTCCCCAGAAATCTACAAGGATGAAAGGCCAAGTGGCCAAAGAGGAGGCAACCACCCACGACGCTGAAATCTTTCTTTTTCTCTGAGCACTGTTGACTATCTCATTCAGAAGAAGCAGACAAATCTCTGCAAATGTTTTATCTGATAAAGCCCACAGTTTTTACTCAGTATATTCATAGTACTTAGATCCAAAGCTTATTTCCAGAGTACTTTAAAGCTCATGAAAGGCAGCTTTGACCCCGAGCCCAGGATTATTTTGCAATGATTGGACACATTTTTGTTTGTTACAACTGGGAAGTGCTCCTGGAATCACGTGGGAGGAGGACAGGGAAGCTGGTGGACGTCCTTCAGTGTGCAGGATGACCCTCCCTAGGATGAAAACCTGGCTGAGGTTCAGTCATCTGCTCCCACAGGACCAAATGACAGTGAGGGGCAGAAGATCTAACCTTAGAGGATGAATAGACAGAAAGGCAGGCTGACTCGTGGGCATACCTGAATCAGGAATTATAGGTTCAGGCAGATGGAAAGAGGCCGTGGTGTGCTGGAAAAAATGGGTATTTCTCAAATGCATCAAGGTAATGGGAATAGAATAGGGAATCCCACAGTCAGAGATCAGAGAAGGTAAACCACTGCTTTTGCCTCTTTTCTGACAGGTGCCTTGTCTTAGTTACTTGTTTGTTGCTGGGACAGAATATGTGGTACACACAAGTTAAAGGAAGAAAGGTTTATTTTAGCTCACAATTTATATAGTTTCTGTCCATGGTCAGCAGGTCCCAAGGCTGTGGGAAAGGGACAGAGCATCAGAGAAATAGTGTATGGTGAGACTCGGCCCTTTCCCTTTTCTTCCAGGATGCAAGCCTATTGGTCAGTGCTTACCACATTTGGGGTGGGTCTTCCCTCCTCAGTAAATCCATCATGCACAACCAGAACTATGCTACACCTATCAGTGGGCTGATCCAGTATCACATACTCATGGTTCTCTCAGCCCCAAAAGTCCTACTTACGAGTGCATGAAGTTTTGGGGTACATCTAGACATCCACTACAATGGGCCCTTTCAATGGGATGGCAACATGGAATGCATAATCTGTGTCCAGCCTTTAGTATCAGCATTTCTGAGAACATTGCAATAGACTCAACTGACAAATAGACATGATGACATAGAGCCAGAGTTATTTCAATATTTAGAATAAAATGTAAGTAAATACAGCAGTCCTGAGAATTATAAGATAGAATATGCTTTTGGTAATTTACAGTGAAGGAAAAATATCTGCAACTAGGGGCCAAGGAGATGCCATAGTAGAATAAGTGCTTCCCTGGCAAGTGCAAGGGCCTGAGTTCAATCCCTGGTTCCTCAAAAAACAAAACAAAACAAAATGCCTGCAATTCAGCTAGATTAATTTTTTAATGTACTTGGTAAAAAGTCTCACTACACAGCTCATACTCATAGTGATCTTCCTTTTTTCAGCCTCCCCAGTGCTGGGATTATAGGCATGTGCCATCACTCCCAGTCTCAGTGGATGGCTCAGTGCGCCTGGGGGCAGAGCCAGTACATGGTGAGGGGGATCAAACCTTAGCAGGCATTTAGTCCACTGAGCTATCTCACTGAGCTCTCTCACTGGCTCAGTCAGTCTTAAACTATACAAAATTCTCTGACACTGCCTTCAAAGGGAAGAGTCTAGTTCTCTTCCTGAGATTGAGTTGAAATTTGTGATACATTTCGAAAGAACTGGAAAACAAAAAAATAATAGTATCTGACTCCTCAGTGTAAGTCACAGAAGCCTGACTTGCTTTCTCTTTTGGATCATTTACTCTGGGGAAAGTCAGCTGCTCTGTCACTTATATAGCCTCAGAAGAGGTAGGTGGCAAGGAACCAATGCTCGGTGCCACAGCTGGGTGGATAAGTCACATCAAACACAGACCCTCAGCCCTCATCCAGCAACCCATACAGCAGCACAGGAACCCTGAGCCACAACCACCCACCCATTCTCCCCCGACAGATTGTGCAGTACTTAACAAAGCTTAGTTCTCAGATAAATCATTAAGTTATGATAACATCATTAAACTGGAGTAAATTGTGTGTTAGAGGTTTATAGGTAGCACTCATGATGTCTGGATATTATATTTTAAGAAGAGTTTTCATTATGCGAGCACTTGGACTTTGACTGAGAATTGTGTGGCTAGGATATGAGTCCCTGAGCTGGCCTGCCAGGGTTTCAGTCCTTATTCTTCTTCCTACATTTGTTCAACCTCTTGGGCTTCAAAATCCTCTTTCTAAAAATAAAGACAATAATTAATAGTTGTAAAATGCTCATTAGAATGTCTGGAACCTAGAGGGGAGAAAATAAACATTAGCCATGGCTATTGCTATAGCTATATTTTTGTGAAAGAATTCAGAAAGGGAGAGAGATAGAGAGAGGAGAGAGAGGGAGAGAGAGAGAGAGAGAGGGCAAGAGAGAAGGAGAGAGAAAGAGAGGGAGAGAGGGAGAGAGAGAGAGAGAGAGAGAGAGAGAGAGAGAGAGAGAGAGACTCATGAGACACCAAAAGCAAATGAACAAAGAAACTTTATTGAAAGTTGATAACGAACACTCTGGGCCAGGGAGATGGTTCAGTAGAATAAGCACTTCCCCAGCAAGTGCAAGGGCCTGAGTTCAATCCCCAGTTCTGCAAAAAACAAAAACAAAACAAAAAAAATAATAATGAACACTCTGACAATGAGTCAGGAAAACAAATTGTCAGGCCTCCTTTGGACTTTACCCCCATGTTATATATTTTTTAGGTTTCCATAGCAACCACCTTATTACATTACCTCATTCTCAGGAATTTTGCAAATATACCATGTAATTGTCACAAGGTTTACATTTTCCGGACACTCTTGACCACCTGTTGGTCATATGGTCATTGTGGTTCAATATTTACGCTACTTCCCAATTTGTTCTCACTATTTGTTCAGAATTTCATTATCTTGTTTTTCTCTTAGTAGGCTTATAGTCATGGATGTGGGAGGCAGTGAGTGAATGAGTTTATTTACAGTGTAAGCAAACTTCAGTGACGTTTTTTAAAAAAATGGAATTAGAAAAAGAGAATGGAATCTCCTGTTCCCTGTGCCCTGTCAATATCACTGTCCCCACAGATGTTGGTTTAAGCTATAAAGCATTCTATGCACATCATCAGATGGAAGGGACAAGTTTTGGAAGGGCCCACAGAGTAACTTCCCAGATGAAGTAGAAATGCCTGCCTGGGCAGCGTTTGGCACAGACAACTCAGGCTAGTATTTCAATTGCTTTAGGATGAAGGTAGCTTTTGTTGTTAAATATCACCATAAGAACAACGTCAGGTACCTTAGCATGGAGCCAAATTAGTGAAATGCTTCCTTTTGTTTGGCAACTTGCCTCTCAGTGAGTACTCTTTCCCTGAAGTCTTTGACAATTTTTCTATGTTTAGCACCTGGTAGGATAAGTTCTTCAAGAGTTCTGGTCTCCACTGTTATATACACTGGTCCATCATAAATTTTTACTTACTGGTTAATGTCAATAGTAATTTTAGACAGTTTTCAAGCATAATACACACATGTGGGACTTGAAATATAAAGCACAAATGCCAACTGAAACTTCTCTCGGGACCACCTTCCTGCTTCAGGGAGGAGAATCAGCCCCAGCCCTGGCCACTCGTTGCTCTTCATGAGCTCTTCGTGCATTTGGAGAATGAAGCCAGGCAGAGTTTGCTGTGAACAACACACTGGGGCTCCGTGCTTTCTAGGTGCAAGTCAGCCACAACAAGCTACCATTTTTGGAATATTTTCTAATTTTTTGAGCCTAAGTTGAGAATTAATGAGAATTTTTTTGAATTTTTTTGTTGGAGAAACAAAATATGAGAAATGCAACAAGAGCATGGCTTTCCTGCTCAGAGTAGGGATGGTAGATTTTCACCATGTTTATCAGAAAGCGGTAAAGATAAAATCAAACTCTATTGAACTGTATGCACTTTTAAAGACAGAAAATAGTTGTACTGTGTAAGAGACAAAGTAGATCAAAAACAGACAATAAGGTGCCTTTTGTTTCATGGGGAAAGAATTTTCCTTCATTAAATCTGACACTGTTTAGAAAATCACAATGTCACCTCTACTCACAGTGCACTTCATGTAAGGCTAATCTGTTCACTTCACAGGTTTTGCTGAAATCAGTATGACTATGTCTTGTCATTTTTACTAGGATGATGTCTTTAGCAACTGCATTTTAAATTCTTTCTTGATATAAATTGTAGAAAAGATGAAGAGAAGAAACCACTTGGAAAAAATATAGCCTGTTTTTAAGAATGAAAGAGTTTTGAAACAAATCGCTATAGTTATATTTTTCTATAAATAAAGATAAAGGTATTTTCAACTTTATAGGGCCTTATGAAGATGAGTTATTATTTTGAATTAATAATTTAGAACAGTGTCTTGCACATAATTCATGTTATATAAGCGCTTGCTAAGTAAATAAATATAATACTTCTCAGGATGCAATAACTCAAGGTGAAATAAATGTTAATTATAATGTTCGAAGACAAAGATGGGTGACTAGAAGTTTTATAAGATTATAGCAGGTACATTTATTCAAACGATTACTGACATTTATGGGCCAACCTCAAGATAGGTTTGTCGAGCTCTTACAGGCCAACTAATTCATTTGCCTGGGTGTTGAAAGTGCTTTATTCTTTCCGTTGTTACTGTTTCTTCTCCAACTCCTTGCTTCTAGGGGATGTTTTTAGATTTTTTTTTACTTGTTGTGTTATTAAGTTCTTTTTATCAGAATGACTTAGACTTATTATATTGTTTATTTATTAAAATACAACTGTGAGAGGCTGGGGAGATGGCTCCGTAGAACTGGTGCTTCCCTGGCAAGCACAAGGGCCTAAGTTTAATCCCCGATTTTACCAAAAAAAAAAAAAAAAAGACTATAAAATACAACGGTAAGCGGTAAAAGGCTCAAATCAATAACTTCTGACATTGCCAGTCCTACAGATAACCCACTACTATTATGGACTACTGGACTATATTGGATTATTTTGCTGAATTCACGCATCTACAATATTTAAATGACAATGGAATATCCATCTCTGACAAAACTAAACAAAGGGGGATATAAATATATAAATGAAGGACCATTTTGTAGTGATACACACACACACACACACCCATACCCACACACACACACACATACTCATATCTGTATATACAAAATAGTTAGGATCGATATACACATACTTTCTCTTAATTCAACGTGAAGAAAGTACTAATAGTGCTTGGACAGGATATCATGTCTGCATCTTGTTCTATGAATACTATGAAGAAAACAATATGCAATCTATTAATTGTTGTAACTCTCCTACTAACCTGTTTTGAAACTGTATCATTGCTATTTGTTTGTCAATAAAATTAATAAAAAAAAAAATAGTGTGCCTCCTCCAAACACACTCAAATGTGCATTTAGCCACGCAGGCGCTAAAACTGCTCCCTAACCTGAACATTAGGCAAGTTTCTACTAAGCTTTGGGTTTCCAGGTGATGAGAGTTATTTATCCCCCAGGGTGATTGCTTTATTAAAGGAAATAATGGTGGTTGGGTACTCAAGTTTTTATGGAATTAGTTTAAACTTTCTGTAATAATTTTAACAAGTCTTATTTGCTGTAGGCTTTATAATTCACAAATACTTTCTGGACATCATCTCATCTGATTCTCATAACAATTTTATCCTCTAATAGAATAACTATTATTTATTTTTAATCTTTTTTATTCTTTCAGAATTGGGGATTGAACTCAGGCCCTTGTGCTTGCCAGGGAAGCGCTTATTCCACTGTGCCATCTCCCCAGCCCATTCATTTTTAATTTAATGAGTCCATAGGAAAAGAGTATATTAACTGTCAAAGGCTGATTTATTTACCCCAGCATCAAAACTATTTGTGGAATTAAGGGTTCTCAAACTTAAATTCTCTTCTTTACTTCAATTAATCAAAGTTTGATTTGTAAAGTAGGATCAATGCAAAAAATTAAAGATAACTACCAGTATGCTTACTCTTTCTCTAAATAGATTTTGTTGTCTCTCTTTGCTTGCTTAAATTCCAAATTTGAATATTAGTTATAAATACCTATGGTCTGAGGGATTCTTTTTAATATTTTCAGACTGGCAGAATGGTAAAGATGTCCCCCAAAATTCCCATTCCTTTGTCAGTCATCTATATTAATCTAGGTACCAATGTAAAGGCACTTTTCAGATGTAATTAAGGTTACTAATCAGTTGATTATAAAATTTAGAGATTATCTTTTATTTCTTGAGTGGGCATGTGAATCCATAGAAGTCAATGAGGAAGAGAGTAGAAAGCCTAGTGAGGACTAGAGAGTAGAGCAGAAAGAAGTAGCATAAAAAGTCTAGTAAAGTAAAGTAGAAAGTAGAGAAACTCAGGGTGCAATGACTTCATGCGCTGTTACTGAGCTGGACCTGATAAGACCAGGAGGGAGCAGGACAAGGAATGCTGACCGCAACCTGTGTGTACGAGCTAACCAAAGAACTGGAGCTGTGGCCGAGGTTTTGGTTTCAGGGTGGTGAGGCTCTGAGCAGAGAATTCAGTAAGACAGTGTCAGATTTTTTGTAATTAATGAAATTATGAGATTAAGGAATAAAAACCATGAGTACTATTTTAAGTCTTTACGTTTCTAATTATTTCTTATATGGTAATACAAAATGTGTATGGATGTGTGCATTTAAAGTCTATGAAACTCAAAGTAGGATGGTGTGATGCATTTCCTCACCACACTTGTTCTTACTTGTGAGACAGGTTTCCTGCACACTGAGATGAACAAGAGGCAGTCTCTCCATACCTCATTGTCAAAAAGAGCATAGCTCCACAGAATTCTAAATGGATTTTGTGCATTATAACAGGAGACTTTACTACCTCTTGTTCAGCAATGTTATTGCTTTACAGTTTGAACCACTTCAGGAGGTCATGCATTTGGGTACCTTCAACAGAGATGGTATTTACCAAGTGGTCTAGTGGCTGTTTTATCTGCCTGCACTTTGAACATTGCATTTCTTTACCCTCTAGGGATGCTATGGCTTCAGGGTACAGGGGTTTTTCCTCTTTGTGTTGCAGCAGCAAGCAGAAACACCAAAAGGGCCCCCAGGATTTGGAGACAGATTGATTTACATGGATGGGCACCGATGCAGGATCATTTCCAGAACAGCAAGATCTGATCTCTAGAGGTCTAAGGCTTATAAGAGATAAGCAAGCAGGAAGTACAGAGGCAGAAAGGCTTTCACTTAGGGATTGGTTTATCCAATGTGCATCATATGGACCAGCTATGCATCAAAGTGACCCGGCCCTTTCTAAGAGACAGAAACAAGTGAACCTAAAACAGCAACTATTACCTGGGCACCTAATAAATGGAAGTTTACTGGCTGAGGGGAAAGGGGACATTTCTGCTGCTGTGTAACAAACTGACATCCTAACAGTGGGGGTGTATTCCTGCTTCTTTTATACATTTTAGGAAAGATGCAGTCAGCATCATTAAACCCTAAATACTGGACATATGTTTGGAGCACCAGCACTGCTCCTCCATGTTCACGACTGAATTGCGCCTCAGATATTTATGTGTTGAAGTCCGAACTCTTAGTACTACAGCACATGACCCTATTGTGGATAGAGTCATTATTGATGTAATTAGTTAAAAGTAGGTGCTGCTTGATGTCATCAGGTGGGCGCCGAATAGAATTTGCCTGGTGTCCTTACACAAGGGGAAAGTCTTGCCACACACACTTTACACAGGTTAAACATTGTGTGCGGGTAAAGGAAGAGACTGAGATGCTTCAACAAAACCAAAGGAAGCCACAGCAGCTACCACAGACCAGGGAGAGGTGGGAGAGCAGTATTTCCTTATGGGCTCAGCAGGAACTGGCCCTGCTGACACTTTACTCTCACATCTCCTGGCTCCAAAACTGTGACACAATGCATTTGGCTGGGGATATAGCTCAGCGGCATAAGTGTCTTCCTGGCAAGCTCAAGGTCCTGAGTTCAATCCTGATACCAAAACCAAAAACAACAAACATTTCTGTTGTGTAGTCCCTCTACCCCCCTCCAAATGGTAGGTCACGGTATCCTGAGCCACAAAGATGTCCTGTTCCACATTTCCAAGCAATCTTTTCCTTTAATTTTTTTAAAAAATATTTTTTATTATTATCCAAAAAGAATTCAAAATAGAAAGAAAAAGAAAATAAAATATTAGAAATGATGCAGAACTTCACCAAACCGTATGGCACCTCCAAGCATTCTACAATCTTGCATCATCCTTCCCAGGGCAAGTCTACCACAGAAACATGTCTTCATCAGATACCCAGAAGCAGTTGGTCCGACTGTTGTGGGTTATTGTTAAACTGATTAACAGATACTCAGAAGCTCTACAATGGAAGAGCTTCAAGTAAAGATCCTAGCACAAAACTATGACTGTGGGCAGTGTCTGAGGAATGTTTTATTGCTGTCATTTTGAAAAGTTAGCAAAACCACAAGAGATATTTTCAGAGAAGCATCAGTTTCATAAACAAGAATGATCATGAATTTTCTAAAGTTAAAAAAAGATCAACCTGATATTTGTCTTACATCAGTATGAAATTTTAGAATACAGAAAATACTTGGAACTCTCTGGTGATTCTAATATCTTCATGTATCAGAAATGACAAGAACTTGGATGCGTGTGATAGTACATGTCTGTTAAATAGAACCTGACCTTAGTAAACAAAATGTAATTTTTCTCATCTACTCTGCTCAATCTTAAGAGTGTTTGACCACAGACAGAAAAGTGAAAGCCCAAGACTTGCCAAACACAGCTTCTGTCCCCAGAATTGTCACATTGCACATACTTTGAGCCACTGTCATCATCCCCCTCATCCTGACACCTTGATCTATGAACTGGGGACACATTTTTTTCTAGAATGTTCTGACATGAAGGCTGTGGAAGTTCTCTGAAAAATATGTTCAGTATATATTTTCCTATAGAAATATGAAGCCATTTTTGTATGTAAGTGTGAAAACTGAAATTCCTCTTCACTGGGGCTCATTGGAGCCATTTACCACCAGGACTTAGCTGAAGAGTGAGGAAAGTGGAAAGGACATGTAAGTTTCAGAAAGCAGGCACAGCAGAGGAGGACAGGGTCTGCTGTGAGCGCTAAAGCTACGAGGGAAGAGGAGGAGTGGTGTGACTGCGAAGGGTGGCTTGTTAATTTCTACTAATATTATTAATATCACATGATATTTCAGACTACTCTGAAGCTGGAGTGACTATATGAATCTGCATACATGTAGATATATGTGTCTACCTATAGAGTGCCTGCATGTGTGTACACAAATACTGCAAAGCTTTATGCAATGATAGCATGTATAACAAGTAATTTATATAAATATGGGAGCAATTGGAAAGATATTTATAAGATTATCCAGTGTCGAAAGATTTACCCAGCAACACTTACACTTACATTTACTAAATTTTATTAATAGGTACAGACTCTAAAAAGGTCCCTAAATTAGAGGGTTGTGGAAAGAAATTCAAGTGGATGGCCAAAGCACGTTGCTCTAACAAAATTCATTATAAAATCCTGCAAAATGAAATCCAAAAAGATTAGAGAGAAAGACAGAACAGTATGCTTAGATTCTTATTTGGAGAACTAGACTCGAGGTGTTGATACTAGATGAAGACTTGGATATTTATTAGAATAGAACTCGCATGATTGTGACGAGTGGCTTTGTGGGGAGGTTTCCTTCCCTACTGATAATGTGAGGGCACCACCAGGCCCTGTTTGAGACCAGAGAGCAGGCATTCATCAGATATCACTCTGTTGATGCCTTGAGCTTGGGTGTTCCAAATTCCAAAACTGTGCAAAACAAATTTCTGTTTTTTCTAAGCTACCCAACTTATGGCATTTTGTTATCATCATTGCCTGAAGAGATGAAGAAAGGAAGAAAGGGAAAGAGGAAAGGAGGAAGAAATGAAGGAAGCAAAGGAAAGCCTGAACTGTGAGGAGGATTTAGGAAGTACGTATTAGAATATATATACTTACCTGGCAGGGGAGATACCATGATCAAGAGGTTAGGATACATGCCCTGGACTTTGCGCATTTATTCCTTGGATGTCCCTTAAAGATAAGGAAAAGAATTATTGGATTTTTAATGAGGGTGTAGCTAGAGTCAGGGGAAAAGTTCTCTCTGTGGGAAGATTTCTGGACTCAAATGCCAGAGAGAGCATGCTTGGGTTTAATGTTTTCAAATATGAAGCAGGGATCACTTAGACGTACTCATAAATAGATTGCCCCAGAGTGAGGACGCATGTCTGGTTGATTGATTTAGTTAAATATGATTTTATTTAAATACGAAGTATGAGTCGCATAGGTTTACTCTCAGGTGTGTTTTCTGCCAGGGCACAAGTTCTTGAAACTCTGTATATGTATCTTGCTCTTGCTTTAAGCAGGTCGGTCTGTTAGTTACCAGTGAGGCTAAATTCTACCAGACTAAGAGCCATCTTTATCTTGACTGCAGTAAAAGAATCTCTCAATTTCTTCTATGAGGGAAAAGGACATCGTCGGATTGTGAAATTACTTCTTTAAAATCAGATCCAGATTCTTCATTTTGGACCATCTTGGTACTCACCAAACTTTACCAAACTCTTGAAAATATTATCATGACTGGATAGTTCTACACTGTGAGACTGAGTGTAGCTTAAAAATTTCTAAATGCAAAATTCTGACTTGTGACATAAGTATAAAGTTATATGTACATGTTCTATCAAAATCAGAAATTACATGAAAGTACAAAATGATAATAAAATGACTGGTAAGTATTCTGGAAATTTTGGATGTAACATTTATTGTGTCATTCTGTTTCCTATAAACTGAATAAGTCTGAATGAATTTCACGTGTTGGAACCATTGATTAATGAGTTGGTATTTGTATGTAGTAATTATATCAGAAGGGCAGAATTCCTATGAATTAAAATTTTTACCCCATAAAAGAGATCCCAGGGAATGTTCTTGTCTCATTTGGCATATTAGGGCATGGTCAGAAGACAGATGGCTACAAACAAGGAGTGGACACCTCCCCAGAAATGAATCTATTGGCATCTCGACTTTGGGCTTTCCAATTGCTAAAATGTAGGGAAATAAACTTCTATCATTTATAAACTGTCTAGGTTATAATTTTAGAGCAATGTAAGTAGACTATAATGGTATTCAAATATATAACCTCATTTAAATCTTGTAATACCCAAATGAGATAGCTATTTTTCATTCCTTTTCCATTCCACAGAGGGAGAGAGTAAGGTTGACAGACATTGAATTCTGACTAAATTTACAGAGGGCCAGCCAAATGGCTCAGCAGATTAAAGTGCCTGCAAGAAGGTATAGGGGCTGGGAGTTCAATCCCCAGGTCTGCCATGCTGGCCCTGCCCCCAGAGGTGAGACGTTGATTGAGACTGGGCTGTTTGAGACAGGACTGATTGAAACTGGGGGTGGTGGAACATGACTGTAATCCCAGCTCTTGGGAGGCTGTAAACAGGCAGATCACTATGAGTCCAATCTAGTAGTGAGGCCCTGAATACCCTGTAGACTTTTCCTTAAAATACAATAATAATAATTATTATTATTATTAATTATTATTAGTAGTATTATTACATAAATTCACACAGAAAGTCATGGAACTTGAACTTGGGCATTCTGATGTGTGACATTTTTTGCTGTTAACCTTACTCTGTGTGTGTGTGTGTCTGTGTGTTTGTGTGTGTGTATATGTGTATGCAAGCTGATGGACACTTAAGGTCACATTGTATTTACACTATGGAAACCTGCTTTTTTCAAGTGGTTATGAACATTGATTTATGTCATTAAGCTTTAAGTTTTTGCGATGGCATAGCTTTGGGTAATGGCATGGTCAGGTGGAGTTGAAACAGGTTTAAATATTAATGAAATCATTTGATGAATATCATTACTCAAGAAAAATGGTTTTTACAGAATACTGTCATGGAAGAAAACTGACTGACTAATTGATAAGCAAGATTTCCAAACCTTGTGAGAGAGCTCTGAAAAATTCTTTTGCATTGTTGCTACTGTTCAGGGATTTATGACTTTACGCATTGGCCAACTCTGACCTACTTCTTGTTTCTTCAAATAAAGTTTTATTGGAACACAGCCACATTCATTTGCTTTTGTCCTACAATAGCAATATTTATTGATTACAACAGAGATTGTATGGGGCACAAAGCTGTAAATATTCACTACATGGCCTTTGTAGATGAAGGATTTGTAATCTTCATTTTAACTGTAAATTATAAAAGTATTAATACCTCTGCACTCCTGACATCTTGGAAATAAATAAAAGAATGAGTAATGAGCGGATGGATATAGATGTTCAGAAACACAGTAGACTAAATTACCATGTCAATATTAAAATAAATTTGTTGGCAATTTGAATTCTAGCTTTTGTGTCCCTTAACTCATTTTAAAATATATTATTGCCTATTTATTTACCAGTTTGATCATTAGTTTATAAATTAGTGATATATGGACTGGTGAGGCAGCTCAGCAGCATAAGCGCCTGACTTGCGTGAACAAGGAACTCGAGGAACTGAGTTGGATCCCTGGTACTGAAAAAAAAAGAAAAGAAAAAAGTGGTATTTGTGCATTGCCTGTCTTTTGTATTGTTTATAATAGCTCTTGATATATAACCTGTAATCACTTTGTGGCATACTTAATAAATCTGTTTTATGCAGTTATTACTTATCTTCCTTCAATTAATTTATGCCAAAGAAATCTTACTTTCCTTTGGGTACATATTCACAGGTATTTTCACTGTGTTTTTCCATAGTTTACTTGGCCAACTGTCAACACGTTAAATTTTATTTTAGGAGAACTTAACATTTCTAGGTGCTCTTAAGCACCTAGAGATATTTGGTGGCCAGTCTTCCATAGCTACTGATTTACAATTCCACTGCTATCATCTGTCGAATTCTGACTACAGTTGTCCTTCTTTCAGTGACCATTCGCTTATTTTATCTGTTCGCATTTGATTCTCTAAACTCAGTTTAATTAATGGAAAAATTCTCGCACTGAGTTTATATGAAAATGTTTGATGACTTCTATTTTGTTTTTTAAGCTGAATGTCTTTAGAATCATCTTTATAGTTTAAAATATTAACCAAGGTTTAATACATAATAATTACAATTATGAATATTTTAATATGAAATCTGCATACATTTTTATTATCCAAAAGAATATAAAATAGTACAACAAAAGGTGGAAATGGTACAGGACTCCACCAAACAAAGCAATAGGAATTGGATAATTGTTGCTATATTGCATAATGTTATCTTCAAATTAGTTGCTCAGATTACAAGACCTATGCATGCAAAATTGGTTAAAAAATGAAAAATGTTATAAGAAATTAAGAAGGGCTAGAAAAATAAAGTTTAAGCATGAACTTCTCCCATCTGTAGACCAACAGAAATGAGCAGTACAATTATCCAAGCCATCCTGCATACGTACACAAATACATCTCTCCCCTTCTACCCCGTCATTCTCTTCATGCAAGTTTTTCCTTTCCTTTGAACATGCTCTTTCTTTCACAGTAAGTACTGTGCCTTTCATATTTTATTTACACTAGGGGGAGACAATACAATGTTTGCACATGCGGAGCTGGTTGATTTCACTTATGAGTATGGTATCTAGTTGCAGCCATTTACCTATAAAAGCCTGAAATTTATCTTTTTGATAACTGATTAATACTCCAGTGTGCAAAAATACCACATCATTGTTATTCATCCTTCAGTGATGGGCATTTATCTTGCTTACAAGATTTAGCTATGACAAATTGTGCTGCCATAAACACGTGCACATATATCACTCTGATATGTTTTCATCTTTTTTGTGAGAAATACCCAGGAGGGGAATAGTGGGTGGAATGGAACTGCCAATCCCAATTTTTTGAGGAATCTCCACACTGATTTCCACAGTGGTTGTACCAGTCTACACATCCACCAACAGTGGAGAAGTGTTCCTTTTCCCCTGATTTTTAAGTTCTTTAAATGTTGTAGATAAAAGTTCTTTGTCTGAAGGAGAGTCAGCTAATCATTCTTTGTTTGAAGTTGACATTGTCAGAAACCAGAATACCTACTTCTGTTTTTCTCTTGGTTCCTGTGACATAAGGTGCTGTTTCCCATCCCATGACTTTCAGTCTATGAATTTTCTTTTCAGTTAAATGTGTTTCTTGTATATAGCATATTATCAGGTTTTGTTTCTTGATTCACTCTGCCAGTCTGGTTCTTTTGATTAGTGAACTGAATCCATTAACACTGATGGTCGTAACTGCTGAATTGGCTTATCGTGTTATTTTCCTGCTGTAGGATCCCTGATTTTCACTTCTGTTTAATGGTTTGCTCTGCTTGGTGCTTCCTTTCTGTAGTTGTACTTAAAGTTGTGGTCATTTCTGTCTCATTTTAGAATATCTGTCAGTACTCTGAAGGGTTGGTATGGTGCTCATGAATTTCTTCAGTTGTTCATTGTCATGGAAAGATCTTATCTCCCCATTATATTTGACAGATAGTTTTTCAGAGTTTATCAGTATGGGTTTGAAATCATTTTCTTTAAGGATGTGAAATACTTCACTCCAAGCT
Organism: Ctenomys sociabilis; assembly: GCA_004027165.1. Lineage (NCBI taxonomy): Eukaryota > Metazoa > Chordata > Mammalia > Rodentia > Ctenomyidae > Ctenomys > Ctenomys sociabilis. The sequence continues at coordinate 59,432 of PVKA01005084.1, forward strand.
CTTCTTGATTTGATGGTTTGTGTTGAGAAATCTGCTCTGCTTTTGATGGGCTTTCCATTATATATGATCTGCTTCTTTTCTCCAACGGCTTTTAGTATCTGTTCTTTTTCAGAATTCTGAGATCTTGACTATTAGGTGTCTGAGTATGCACTTATTTTGATTAGGGCTAATTGGAATTCTATATGCCTCACTTATTGTATGTCAGATTCTTTTCTCATGCTTGATAAATTTTCTGCTACTATTTCTGCAAATAATCTTTTTATGTCATTTGTGTTACCTCCCGCTGTTTTGTTGATAAATGATTTATTATATTGTTTTTCCTTGCATTATCTTGCAGCTATTGACTTGTTATTTCCTGTTTTCTTGTTATTTTTAAGAGATCTTCTCTCTCATGTTCACTAGCTGCAATGGTGTTTGCAAGGCCTGAAAGTCTGTCTTCACTTTTGCTCAACTAGTTTTTCCAGATTTCAATGGAATTCATAATTTTCTGAATATTTTTAATATGTTTCATTTATTCTAGTTCCTTGCTGTATTGCTTGTTCAGTGTTTCCATCATTTTTCTATTCTCCTTTAAAAATTTCATTTATTTATTTATTTATTTGATACATGGTCTTGCCATACAGTTCAAATTCATGGTGATCCTCCTGTCTCAGCCTCTCCAGTGTTAGGATTAAAGGTGAGTGCCACCATGCCTTGTTTCTGGGCCATCATAGAAAATTTATAGGGGTAACTTTGCAAATTAGTAAAACAGAACAAGCTCAAATAAACAATCTGATGCTGCACCTCAGACTCATAGATAAAGAAGAGCAAGTCAAGCCTGAAGTCCAAAGAAGACAGGAAATTATAGATTAGAACAGAAATTAATGCAGTGGAGATGAAAAAAACAGTACAAAGAATAAATGAATCAAAGAGTTGGTTCTTTAAATGGGTAGATAAAATTGGTAAACCCCTAGCTAACCTGATCAAAAAAGGAAAGAAAAATAAAACCCAAATGTATGCAATAAAGAATGAAAAAGGTGAAAATCATCAATGTCTACTTCAAAACTCTATTTTCATAGTATGGAAAACATAAGGGAAAGAGCCAGTTTCCTAGATACATATGAAATGCCAAAACTGAGTCAAGAATAACCCAAAAACAGGAAACAAAATTGAAAATGTAATAAAAAAACCTATCAACAAAAAAACCTAGGTCTTGATGGATGCACAGAAGACTTCTAGAAGAAAATTTGAGAAGATTTAATGCCAACTTTTCTCAAACTCTTCAATGAAATTGAAAGGGAAGCATTTCTTTCAAATTAAGTCCTGGAGGTAAGTATTACTCTGATTCCAAAAAAAGAGAACCACAGGCCAATCTCTCCAATGAACCTGATAGAGAATTGGAATAGACAGTCTATATCTCAACCTGACAAAATGCCATCTATGAGCGACCAACAGCTAATATCATACGAAATGGGTAAGAACTGCAGGCCTTCACATTAAATCAGGACAGAACCAGGATCTTCACTGTCTCCTCTCATATTCAGTATAGTTCTGGAAACATTAGCCAGAGCAATTAGACAAGAGATAAATGAAAGGAATAAGATTGGAAAAGAAGAATTGAAATTACCATTATTTGCAGATGATATGATACTCCATAAAGAAGACCCTAAAATCGCCACTAAAATCTTGTAGATTTAATCATCAAAGTCAGCAACATACCAGGATACAAAGTCAACACCCAAAAATCAGTAGCATTTTTGTACACAAACAGTGAACACACTGAGAGAGAAGTTAGGGAAGCCACACCCTTCATGATAACATCCAAAAACAATGAAATACTTAGGAATCCATCTCACAAAGGAAATAAAAGATTTTTACAGTGAAAATTATGGTGCTCTGAGAAAAGAAATTAAAGAGGATGTGACAAAATGGAAAGATATTCCATGCTCCTGGATAAGAAGAACCAATATTGTGAAAATGGCCATATTCCCAAAATTGTTTTATGGATTCAATGTAATCCTGATTAAAATACCATTAGTATACCTCACAAGGCTACAGAAAACTTTTCCTGAATTCATTTCAAACCAGAAGACACCCAGAATATCAAAAGCAATCTTGGGAAACAGGTCACAATCACTGACCTGAAGTTATGCTATAAAGCTACTGTGATAAAATCAGCATGGTACTGGCATAGAGACAGACCTGAGGATCAATGGAATGTATTAGAAGATGCAGACACAACTGAAAATAGACTCACTCACCTTATCTTTGATAGAGTTACCAAATATGTTCACGGGAAAAAAGATAACCTCTTTAATAAATGATGCTGGAAAAACTGGCTTTCCACATGCCAAAGGTTAAAAATTTTAAGCACTCTCCACATCGGTTTCCAAGTGGTTATATTAGTCTGTACTCCTGCATCGTTGCAAACAGTGGAGAAGTGTTCGTTTTTTTCCCCATTACCCCTGCACCATTTGTTATTGGCTGACTTGTTGTTGTTAGCCATTATTTCTGAGGTGAAATCTCAGATAGACATGATAGACTCATGACTATCACCATGCATTCAACTACAGTAAAAATGGTTCAAAGATTTAAATATTAAAACATAAACACTAAGTCTACTGGAGGAAAATGTAGGTACGAATCTTCAACACTTAGAGATAGATAGAGTTCACGAATGAAAACCAGACCTGATGGGCAATACCTTAAAGACTCAACAATTGGGATCTCATCTTTTTAAAGGATATCTCCAACAGATTAGCAATAAAAGCAAGAACCTGGGAAAAAAATTATAGCTGAATGTCCCTCCCACAAATGCTTTCTATCTAGAGCATATAAAGAATTTTTTTTTTTAAATCAAGGCTCCGAAATTCAAAGATCCAATCCAAAAACAGGCATCCGAGATGAACATACACTTTTCAGATGAAGAAATCCAAATGGCAAGTAAATATATATAAAAAAGTTCAACATCACTGGTCATTCAAGAAATGCAAATAAAACAACACTGAGAGTCCATCTCATCTGAGAAATAATGGCTAACATCAAGAAGTCAGTAAATACCAAGTGCTGAAGGGGTTGTGGGGGAAAAGGAACCCTTCCCCCCTGTTGGTGGGAGTGCAGACTGGTACAGCCACTATGGAAATCAGCTTGGGGATTTCTTAAAAAGCTAGGATTGGATGTCTCATTCAAGCCAGCTATTTCACTCCTGAGCATTTTTCCAGGGGAACTGAAGTCATCATACGACAGCATTATATGTGCACCCATGTGTACAGCAGCACAATTTGTCATGGCTAAATCCTGGGAGCAACCCAGATGCCCATCAACCGAGGAATGGATAAAGAATGTGTGGTATTTTAACACAACGGAGTATTATTTAACTATAAAGCAGGATAAATATGAGTCTTTTGTGAGTAAATGGATTCAACTGGAGACCATACTCATCAATGAAATAAATCAGACCCGCCTGTGCAAACATCATATTGTCTCCGAAAGAGAAAAATGCAATCTGAAGGGTACAATAAATACGGGGATAAGAGAAAGAATTTACTCAAAAGGAAAGAGATACTAAGTTGACCAGAAGGATTTCTTGTATAAGCGGGATGGTTTAGACAACTATACTGTGGGTTTCTACTAGGCTATGGATTTCTACTAGGCTGTGGATTTCTACTAGGCTTGTATCCTTTTGTCTATTGTTTCTCATTTTCTCTTAGTTTCTTGTATACTTATTTTTTCTATCTTCCAGTTCCACATGCAAATAGCTAGTGATATGAATAACTGGTTGAAAGACAAAACTGCATTAGAACAAATGCTGTGAAATTCATATTACTTTGTTAAGTAAAATACTGTATCACGTGTACTTTTTCTGCTTTAACAATATTTTATACTATCTTTAAAAAATTACATTTTAATTTTTACGTTAAGGAACTTAATTTTTACGTTAAGGAACTTATGCTACTTCCGGTTTATTAGGTGCTTTTGTTCTTATACATAAAGGACTTTTTAAAAATTAACAAATAACTTAATGACATGCCACCCAACTTATTAATCTGAGCTATATTTTTCTTACTAATAGAATTTATTGTATTATAAGATGCTATTGTAAAGCCATCGTTGCTTTCATGAAATTAAATCTTTTTAAAATTTTGTTGTTTTTTTTATTTTTATTTTAGGGAAGGGTCTACAGGGTGTTCAGGGCCTCACTACTGAATCAGACTTGTAGTGATCTGCCCATTTATAGCCTCTCAAGAGCTGAGATTACAGGCATGCACCACCATGCCCAGTCTCAATTGCAATCTCAGGGCATCCTGGGAGTGGGGCCAGAACAGCAGGCCCGGGGATCAAACCCCCTGCCACTGTGTCTGTTTGCAAGTGCTTTAATCCACTGAGCTATTTGACCGGCCCTTGGGATTCAATCATATTTGCCATTAGATGTAGTTCTTTAAATATGGCACTCTATTAGGTTTAATGGTAGTCTATTTGCTATTGGTATAAATATGTTTGTGGTGATAATGGGCCACGGCTTTATTTTGCCTTGTATTTTTAATATGGTATTATTTCATTTGTACTTATTGGTAAAATAAACTCAGAAAACAGTATAACTAAGAAAGCATTCTGAACAGTTTATAGATATGAGAGGGAAGTTACTTTTATTAATTCTGTAGATCTACAGTTTTTACTTTTTATTTTTTTTGGTGGAACCAGGGATTGAACTCAAGCCCTTGTGCTTGCCAGAGAAGGGCATATTCCACTGAGCCATCTCCAGGGCCCCTATCCACAACTTTTCTATTTCTTGCTAAAACTGATACATAAAAACACAAACTATTGTTTGTATTAATGGAGCTCCATGTGCTATTTCCATACATGTACACACTGTGTAATATTTAAACTAGGTTAAACATATTTATCTTCTCAAATATGGATCATCTCTTTATGATAAAAACATTAAAAATATTTCCTTACAGATTTTTTTAAAATACGAAGAACATGATCGTTATCCAATTTTTCTGTTGTGTTTCACATGAGAACTCTTGCTACCCTCCAGCTCTAAATTAGTATTCACTGATCAAACCCCTCTCCTCCATCCTCCCCCTGTACCATCCCCAACCTCTGGTAAGCACCATTCTATTTGCAATCCTCATGCAATCAACTTTGTAAACTCCATTTATGAGATGTTTGGTACTTGTCATTTTGTGCTTGGTTTATTTTACTTAATGATCTCTGCTTCCATCTATGTTGTCACAAATGGCAGGCATTACTCCATTCTGTGGGTGCACAATATTTTCTTTATTCATTCCTATGTTGATGGGCACTTGGGTTGTTTCCATTTCTTGGCTGTTGTGACTACTGCTACAATGAGCACGAAGCCACTGATGTCTCCCCAGCATACTGATTTCATTTCCTCTGGGTATATGCCCAGCAGGGAGACCTCTGAATCATATGGTAGCGCTATATTTTAAAATTTTTTGACCATCCTCCATACTGTTTTCCATAATGGATGTACAAATTTATATTCCCACCAGCAATATATAATTCTCTCTTTTCCCTATACATACACTAACTTTCATTCCTCTTTAGTCTCTATTATTTTTTTTTCTTTAGGGAAGGGTCTACAGGGTGTTCAGGGTCTCACTACTAGATCAGACTCATAGTGATCCACCTGTTTCCAGCCTCCCAAGAGCTGGGATTACTGGCGCGTGCCACCATGCCCAGTCTCAATTGCTGTCTCAGTGCGCCCTAAAGGCAGTCCCAGCAAGGCAGGCCCAGGGATCAAACCCCTGGCCCCTGTGTCTGCTTGCAGGATCTTTAATCTGCTGAGTTATTTGACCAGCCCTCCTCTTTAATCTTTCTGATAATAAAGTTCCTACTGGCATGAGGTCTTGTATCGTTGTGGTTCTCGTTCATGATTTCCGGGTGATTAATAATGATGAGCATTTATTACTGGCTATTTGTATACCTCCTTTTAGGAAATGTCTGTTTAGAATTTTTTCTCCTATCTTAATTTTTTTTACTATTTTGAGGAGTTTCTTATATATTCTGGGTATTAACCCCTTCTCAGATATGTAGTTTATAACTACTTTCTGCTAAGTAGTTTCTTCACTCCAGTGATTGTTTCTTTTCTCATTCAGAGGCATTTTCATTCAAACAATGCCCTTTGTTTACTTTTTCTTGTTTCTTGTGCTTTTTATCTCTAATCTAAAGGTTCTTTCGCATCATAATATACTCACGTGTTTCTCATGTTTTGTTCTAGTAGTTTCATAATTTTATAGTGTATTTTAAGTAACTAACAAAGCTTTTAAAAAATTCTGTCTGGTTAGTGGATTCTTACAAATACAAGTTTTTCTTGAGTTTTGCATGAACTTCAAAAGTACTCCCAGTGGGAATGTGATAGCCCGTGCTTGGTCTTTTGGAGAAGAGAGGACATTTACCCATGTTAACATTTTCTTATTCTCATTTTCAAAATATTCCTCCTTCTCTCAACAGTGCATTTGTCTTCCACTCCAGATAACCTCTACTTCACTATGTTTAGGGGAGAAAACTCCAGTTTCTGGTGGATGAGAGAGAAGAAACTTATTGGCTGTAATTGGAGAATGGTACAGAAACTTTGTTTCTTCTCAAGAACAGCTATCATTTTTTTTTTTTTTGTTTCAGTCATATCTTCAGAGGTATGTTGTATGAAGATACAGAACCACCAACACCTCTTATATGTTCTGGAACACTGAGCACTGAACTAATAGAATAGAAGTCAAAGTCAGTATTGTCTTCGATAAAGTGGAAGCCCTTACAGTGAGCTATTATTCCTTGTCAATGTTATTTATTGAGTTACTTCATTCACAATGATTTGCTAAAGTGAAATAAGAAAGCTGGTGCTTAGCGAAATAATATGGTGGCAACGTGAAGGAACACGTTGATTTCCTGGTGATCAGTCATGATGTGCATTTATTATTGGCTATCCGTGTATCTCCTTTTAGGAAATGTCTACTTAGATCTTTTTCTCATATCTTATCTTATTTATTTATTTTTTTACTGTTTTGAGGGGTTTCTTATATATTCTGGGTATTAACCCCTTCTCAGAGATGTGGTTTGTAACTACTTTCATCAAAATGAAATCAAATCAAGAAACAATAGGCTTAACATATTCATGAACTTAAAGGAAGAACCAGACCTTAACCTTGAGAAGCAATTTAGACCTTCCTGTTTTCTTTGCTTTTTTCAAATAAACACACTTCTCGCCTGTCCTACGCTTCGTTTTTGATCTCAGAGCCTGATCAGCTTTGTTTTCTGCAGTGCGTTGTCTCTTCAGTGGTGGTTGGTTGTGCTTCTGTGGTCTGGGGTTGAACCTTCAGGGAAGGGACAGGAAAGCCTCTGGGGTGACACAGCCTTACCAACCACCACACGCGGGCACGGACGCTGCTGACAGTGCTTTGTGCTATAATTAGACCTACAAGAGTCGGACTGTCACCCGTGAGTGCCAAATACATTCCATGTCACGCTTCACATTTTATGGGTAGTGAGTGCATCCAGGAAAGAACCGACTTTAAGAATGTGCAAATTCACACTCCTGAGCTGCTTAGAGATTCCGGAACTCTAACTTGGGGCCTGTCACAGCAAGCTGTATTTGCTCTGCCTGACTGACACATAACAAGAGTTCAAGCAGTCACTTCATTTTCATTCTATTATTACACATCAGTCTAAAAATAGAAGCAAACTCAAGGTTATCACTCTGCAATGGAGGGAGCTACAGGAGGAAGGAGTGCCTGCCATGCCGGGTCTGGCTAAGGAGCTTGGAAACTCCAGGAGGCCTTTCCTGGATGCCAAGGGGGGCTCCTCAGTCAGCCAGGGTCTGTGAGATTGCCCTCGAGGAGGGCCTGTGAGGACACACTCTCCCGTGGCTCAGAAGACTCTCCAATGGGGTCGTGCTGGATGATTTCATTAAGACAGACCTCTCTTCCTCAGCGTTTTAATTCAGTCACAGTCTCTGAGATATTTCTTCTAGCTTTGACATTTCCTGGGAGTAATTGGAAAGAGTAGAGGCATAATCAAGGAAATGAAATATTTCTACTTCTCTACTAACTTTAGAATTGCAGAGGGAAGAAATGCCAAAGCTAAAACCCTGCAGGAAGGCTTAATGTTCCCATAAGGAAAGTGGTTGCCACGTGGTAAGAAGGGGGGGGAGAGAGAGAGAGAGAGACTGTGAAGAATGTCATCCAATTGCAGACAGATCACGAAATTGAGCCCAGGGTGAGAAATGCTGGGGGCCTCCTCACATAATTTCTGCGCTGAGTTTAGATTTTTTTTTTTTATGGCACGCAAGGTGACAAGAATTCAGTCTAGGTTGTGGGTGAGTGTGTGGGACGGCAGCTGGATCCTACAAGATTATTCTTTTGGATTTTATGGCTTGGTATGTTGACAGCTCATGTCAGACAAGCAGACTGAAGCCTCAGTAATGCAGGGGGAGAGGAGCTGGAGTAGCAAGGCTGGGAGGGCAGCAGATAGCAAGCACTGCCTCAGAATAAATGAAAATTTCTCAGGGCAGTTATACTGAGTTTGAGCTACTGGATTCCATGCCAAAATAGCACATAAAGTGTGAGCCTTCCTTTTTTCCTTCAACCCTTCTTCTCTTGCTCTCTCCACCCCACTTCCTCTTCATGTTAGAAAGGGCATGATTTGTTCTGTGACTATACTACGTACAGGTTGCCTTCTCGTGTAGTGTGAAGTTAGGGTCTTGCAGATTTAATTCTGCTAATAAAGGGAGTATGTTCATGCTTCCTATTCTATTTTTCCCCTCCCAAGCCTAGAATATGCTTTTGTTTTCTTTAGACTTCATGTCTTCCACAAGTTTGGCACTTTGCTTGCCTACAATGATCCCATAGACTAAATCAGACTCCCTGGAGCAGTTTTCAGACCACATGTCCTGAGGTATTCTTGAAATCAATTCAGCTGCAGCCAGTATTTTAAAAATGAAAAAGAAGAGGGTTGGGGAGATAACTCAGCAGACTAAAGCACCTTCTTAGGCAAGCTTAGGCAAGCACAGGGACCGCAGTTCAATCCCCAGCACCACACACCACACCAGCCTCACACCCAGGGCCCATTGAGCTGCGCCAGAGTCCAGGTGTGGTGGTGCATGCCTGGAATTCCAGTGCTGGGGAGGCTGAAAACAGAAGGATCACTGAGTTCAAGCTGAGTGGGGAGATGCAGCTCTAACAACCAAATACATTAAAAAATAATAATAATAAAATAAAAATAAAAATGCAAAGGAAGAAAGATAAACTGGAGGCTTTTATAGGCAAATGGATCTAACTACAGATCATTCTCATAGGTGAAATGAGACCTGAGTGTGTAAGCATGGTATTGTCTTGCTAGTGTAAGAACCCAAAAGAGTGAAAAAAATCTGAAAGATACAATAGGTACTATGAAAGGAAAGGAAACTTCGAATGTAAGGAACAACTGGAATGAGGGAAAGAAAGAAAGAAATATATGTGTATTTACATAGGATAGCTTGGATAACTGCGTTGCTGGTTTCTATTGGTATATTGAAAGGAACAGTTGATGCTTAATTTTTTTCTTCTTTTTAATTTGTTGAACATTTTTTTGGCCAATTTTGCATGCTCATAGTTGGTAATCTGAACAAGTATTGTTTGAAGACAACAATATTCAATATAAAAACCATTGTTGAATTCCAATTGTTGTGTTTGGTGAAACTGTATTGTTTCTCATTTTTGTTTTTTACTATTTTTTATTCTCTGTAAAAAAAAATGAAATAGAAGAAGATATGATAGAATGCACTGGACATAGGAGTTAGTCTTTACTGAATGATCACAGTCCAGTTAAACATGTGCATGTGTAAGCTACATCATTAATATGAGACTCAGACGAGAGACTGGAAGACACTGCTGGGGGTGGGGAGGCTCCGTGGAGGCTGCCGTGGGTGGGTTCACAGTGTGGCCACACAGGACACAGACTGGGAATTTCTTCAGCAGATGTCTTCTGCTTGCTGATCCTCTTTGAGTTCTATTAATTTCACCTGTTTCCCAAGCCTTGCGCTTTGGGCAGCCTTAGAGATTCCCTCTGCCCCTCCAGGGACTTCTTGTATGCGTTAGTGGACTATAGTTAAAACACAGTGACTTGCCATGGCTCCTGAATCACGCCTAGCACAAAAGAGTTAAGTGTTAATCCACCTGATACTGATAGAACAAGAGTCTGATAGGTCATAGCTGACACCACAAACCCTAAGTTAATGTGGTTTACTCCTTGTTTTTCCCTTAGAAAACCAAGTGGCACTCACTAATCAGGGTCAAATATCTTCTCAAATAAAAGGAATATTCTAATTACTGGTAATGTAATTTAACATTTTAATGAGAATCAATATGCCATATCACCCTTAACTGATGTTCACTAAGTGCCTATTGTTATATGAGCCAGTCGGAGTTGGAAAGGCTTATAAAGGTGAAATGGTGACACTGCACATCTGTACTGCTTTAAGCAACACATTAAATGATTACAGAGTTTAGGCTCTAAGTGGGATCCTATATATTGCTTTATTTGTTCACCATAATAGTAAAAGATGGGAAATGATCCACATATTCATCATTAGTGAATTTTAATAATTAATTGCATATCCATACAGTTGATTGTGACCCAATGAAGTTCTTTTTTTCCTTATGTAGTGACGTGAAACAAATTCAATAGGACTAATTCAATGAGCAAAGCAATGTATAAGAGGATGGATTTTGTAACCCTAGAGTGGTTACAAAAGAAAGAAAGAAAGTCACATAGTTGCTGGCTTGTCCATAGGAATGTCAGCTGGTGTGTTTGCCATCAGCTGGTATGTTTGCCAAAGGAAACTAGCTAGAAGCTGCAGACTTGGGGTGTAACAATTGGGTCTTCACAATGGCTGAAGTACTAGACGCATGCATCTTGTGACTTCCAGGGTGACATTTGCCCTTGTTACTTGAGCCACATGGGTTTTGGCATATTACGAGTGAAGAGAAGCATCTGCTTTATTACTTTGCTAGAGTAGGACCAGCTGTGTTTCTCCATGTGGGGGACCTTTAAAACATGACACTGGAAAGGCTTAATCCTTTTTCAGTATATGCTTTTTAAAGAAGTGTCCTCTTTTGCACAATTTGCATGGCATCTATTTGGTGCGAGGATATTTGAAATCCTGTCAGCTGGCAACAGTGGCTTCTGTTTTTTTTGTGGCCAGCTCAGCCTGCCACAGGGGTGGGGCTGACACGGCATGTGGTGTGGGGATTGAAGCACGATCCCAGCTCTTGCCTAAGCTGGCCTAGGCAGGTACTTTAGACTGCTAAGCTATCTCGCTCGCCCCAGCAGTGGTCTCTGTTGAAGGAGCAATTTGGCATCCTCGTCTTCTCTCCCTCTACCACATAAGCATTCACCCACAGTAGGCTTCAGTGAACAGGGCTGAGCAGCTCCACCATCTCCGCCATCCCCTTCTCCTCACCCCACAACCCTTCTGAGCTTAGTGACCATCGCACTCAGGGATAAAGAGTATTACCCTTCCTGATACTGTCTATTAATTTTCAAATAAAAATGTGTTGCTATAGTGCAAGGCTCCAGGAGATAGCGATAGGAGACAAAACACACTGATCTCAGGAAAATGAAAGCTCTAGACTGCAAAGCAAGTGAGTAACTAGGAGAAAAACAAATGATGAGGGAGCTAAGAGGCCATCTTCAGAGTAACAGATGTCTTAGGACTAAAATAGTTCATGAATTTGGCAAGAATATGTCATAACTTCACAGAGCTAACCTCTCCTACCATGTTTACAATATCTTTCCTTGTCTAGCAGTCAGTTAACTTCAGCAATAATAGCCCATCGGGCCCACAGTTTGGCAAGGAAGGAGATTTAATTCGGAATATAAATATTAACATTTACACAGCAACACCCTAAAGTTTTATATGGTTATAAAATTATTTTAAATTATGTAAGCCAATGAAAAATTCATATTAGATATAGGTCATGAATATTGTTATAATTTACATTTCTTCTGGGTATTCATACATACCCAGGTGCTTCTGTGAGTTCAGGATTCTTTAGGCCATTCTCGTTACTTGACCTCAGGCTTCCTGATAAAATTCTATATAGAACAGAGGAATATTCAACGAGAAATGAATTTGGTCCTCTCCCATTGAGATATTAGGACTCCTGATTGGATCATGGGGCACCATACTCATCCATAGATTAATCCATTGATGTTCATGTCTGAATGCACTGACAGAAGCTGAGGTCAGCTGGAGGTGGAGGTAGGGTGTGAGGGCCTCCCTGTGGAGGGCCTGCCTCTCACTGACAGCCTCCTTCACTGTGCTCTGCTTCCCACCTGGCATTCAGCAAGCAGCTTGCATTTATTTATTTACTTTTTTGAGGAACTGGGGATTGACCTCAGGCCCCTGAGCTTGCCAGGGAAGCTCTGATTCTACTGAGCCATCTCCCCAGCCCCACAGCTTGCTTTTCTATGTGCTTCCACTGTCATGTTTCTGCCTCAGAGTCAGCTAACTAAAGACTACACCCCCAGAAACCATAAGCCTCATAAAATATTTTCTCCTTTCAGTTGTGCAGATCAGGAAGTTTGAAGGCTGGCCAAATAGCTCAGTGGATTAAAGCATCTGCAAGAAGATGCAGGAGCTGGGGGTTCCATTCCCAGGCCTGCAGTACCAGCCCTGCCCCTGGGATGTCCTGAGATGGCAATTGAGACTGGGTGTGGTAGCACTCACTTGTAATCCCAGCACTTGGATCACAGATGAATCACTATTGAGTCTGATCTAGTACTGAGACCCTGAACACCCTGTAGAACCTTCCCTAAAATAAAAATAAATAAATAAATAAATAAAGGAAGTTTGTCCCAGCAGAGGGAACACTAACCTGGATATTCCCTGAATTACGTAGGTACAGTGAGTTCCTTAAAGGAGGAAATACATAGCAGTCTATACTAATCCATCACATACATTCATGAAACAGAGGCTTCTTCTGTTTTACTTTGGGCAGTAACATGCTCTTCTGTGTTTGCTGTATGTTCATACAGATAGCTCTCAGTTACTAACTTCATGAGGGCGTGAAAGCAGCATACCTTCAGAGGAAACCATACTTTCAGCTCTGAATTTTGAACATTTGCTGGGTTAATGGCATGCATTAAGCTACACCCTTTTTTTTTTTATTTCAGTAAGAAAAAAAGACAAAGTAGCAATGAAATAGTTTCAAAAACAAGTTAGTAGGACATTTACAATAATTAATACATTGCATATTGTTGTCTTCAAAGTAGTTATTCAGAGGACAAGCTGTAGACATGATAACTTGTCTAAACACTATTAGTACAAACATTTTTTTCTCATTGAACTAAGAGAAAGCAGCTGTTTATCTATCCTAACCATCATATATATTCCCAGAGAGAAAAGCTTCTCTCAGGCTTTCACAAAGAGCAAATTGGTCAAACAATGGCTGTGACTCATCCGGATGGCTGACACTAACAGAAGATTCACAAGGTGTTGTACATGGTTCCAGGGTAAATCCTGAGAGGATTTGCTTGACCTTATCTGATAAAAAAGTTACATTTATAGTTCTATAGGTCTTGCTTTAACTTGGCCTTAACCACAGTAACCATGAGGCATAAAAGGTAAAGCTATATTAAGCTACATGCATGATGGCAGGCGGTGTCAAAGGGCTACAGTTCCCCTGCGGCCACAGGATTCTGAGGGCTACCAGTGAATGCCACCTCTTGGGTGCTTAAGGGTGGATTTTTTTACTTAGAATTTTTTTTTCACTTATCTGGATGTGGCTCCATCATAAGTCAGGGGCATCAGTATAGAGATGTGTGTCACTATCCAGAGAGTTTTGAAAAAGCAGAGGCTTTGGGTAAAATAAAATTTTAGTTCAGATTCCTGCTCATTGCATATTGGCTGACAGGATGGATAAGACAATAAACTTCCTGTATGTCGATTTTCACATACAAATTGGGTAAATAATTGTATCTAAGTCAGAGCAGAATTAAATGGAATTAAATGAATTAAGTGGAATTTTTGTGTATTGGTTGATTTCCTGTGCTAGTTTCTCATTTCATATCTTAATGTTTGTGATTGTGTCCGCTGTATCGTGAGGGCTGACATTTGGTTTTATTGGTTGTAAATTCTGATCCCAAATTTATGGTCTTGTGCTCGCTTATGATGTTTTAAATGCGAAGCTTTAGAATTCTAATGTTGGCAAAACTGTTGCATACTACCCAGATTTTGTCCTTCATTGCACCTGTTGGTAAGAAAACACTTAGCTAGGAGAGCAGATTCTTCCAAATAGTTCCTATTCTTTCTTGATGCTTCAGTTTTGCAAGGACATTTACAATTTCAATTCATTGGCTGTGTATTTAGGATCTATCAGATGACATGTTAACTGAATAGTAGTACAAATAACCAGCCCCTTTGCCAATCGTATTAATTAAATAGTTCAAGTTTTTCAAAATTTTAATGCAACATGCTAAATTTTTGTTTTGTCAGGAATGGCTCTTAAGTTGTGTTTTCTCCATTCCACTGATTTCTGCTATCTCTTCCATCAGTACTTCACATTTACACTTTTTATGTTTATAGAAGTCTTTTCCATATGATGAGCTGGCCAATCCTTCTTCCTCTTCCTTTTCCTCTTCCTCTACTTCTTCCTCCTCCTCCGACAAACACATAAACTCTTAATTCACCAATCAGTAAGTATTTCATTCTTTCCTTGATGCTGGATTCCAAATACTGGAGGAGTCCACAATACGGCACTCAGACTTCCTATGTCCAGAGAAAGAGTCTCGAAGCAGGGCAGACTCCAGGCTGGTTTTGGGTGAGAAAAAAGAGAAATTTCTCTGCAACAGTCCATGTCAACTTTCTAGCTTTGCTGAAATTTCCTCAAGCTCTCCATCACCCCTAACTTCCCTCTAAGGTGGAAAAATACTCATCTCTTACACACAGTGCTGAAGGGGGCAGAGGAGCAGGTGTTATATGAGCACGAGCCAGACTTCTGATTCAGCCTAATGGCATGGAGCTGTGCAGAACTCTGCTGAGTGCATCTTGCCTCCTCTTCAAAGGAGCTGGGTTGGATTCCCATGCATGGAGTTACTCCGTGTAACTGTGAATTAAGATCTATAAAACAAGTTGCCCCTGTCTCTATAAATAGCATAAGATCTACTTCCAAAAACTCAGCCAATTCCCCACAAGCAGGTACTTGAAAAGCATAAAATTTTGTCAACATTTTTGGGGGGATGGAGACATGCTTGGCAATACTGAGGATGGTTTTAACCCTTCCCTCAAAAAATTGTGGGCCTACAAATGCGTTCATATATATCCGTTTTCTAGAAAGTTTTTCCTTGCTTCAGCCATAGTACCCCAGAATCCCTCAAGCTAAAATACAATCCCTATTAACTTTACAGACGTAGTGTATCAACACACTACACAAGTCTCTGAGTTATCTCATAAACTGAGGCACGGCCAAAAGAATGAGTCTCTCAGGGGTTTGCCTTTTCCTTAAATACAATCTACTCAGCGGTATTCTCAGGACTGAGGTCTGGGAGAGGGCCAACAGGCAGGACATGATGGATGTCCTGGTGGTCCCAGCCCACTAAGGTAGGGAGGGAGTGGTTGAATGGGGACCAAGTGGCATCTCTCACAAAGTCTGTATTGGCTTGGCTTCTAAACAGCTCTGAAAGGCTTGAGTCCAGCACAGCCAGCCAACGGTCTTCACTGAGGGAGGCCAGGAAGGAAATGCTGTACGGGGACAGTACGTCTGGTGACACGCTGGGTGTGCTCAGTTGAGTTGAGTGCATGGCTTGCGCTCTTGGTATCCACAAGGGATACAACGTCATTCTCATCACCAAAGACAAAAAGGCTTTACTTTGCCGAGGATGCCAAGCCAGGGAGGTAGGAAGGTAGCCAGAGGTGCTTCCGCCCATCTGTGATGCTTCCTGGGGACATCGGGTATCCCAGAGTGAAATTCTATAGTCCTCGCTGCATGAAAGAAACATGGAGTCCTTGTGGGGAGAGGCAGCAACACAGGTCACCTGCCCTGCATGGGCTCAGTTCGAGTTTAGTACTACCTGCTGAGCAAGGTCCCAAATCTTGATGCTTCAGGCTTCACTACTGCCGATAGCTCATAGTGCCAGAGCTAAGGACAGCAACTGTAGCCACAGTGTCATCGTGCTCATACTTGCAGAACTTGTAAGTAAGTGTCTCATTCTCATCGAACTCCCACAGTTCAACAGCACCCGAATCAGAAGCCACTAGGATGGCCCTGTTCCCCGCCCACCTGAGGTCGGCCACTCCGGCCTCCATCCGGGCACCAGCTGAGCAGAAGTCTTCATTGGGAGCAGCACATAGGTCCTTGAAAAACCAGAGGGAGCCGGCCCAGCAGCGACCACTGAGGCTGGAGTGACCACTGAACACTGAGCAGAAGCGCCCCATCAGACCGGTACCACTCAGCCTCCAGCTGCCGCTCCGTGCAGAAGGAAACACTAGGAGGAGGGTTCCATAGGCTGGGAGCACTAGGGGAGATGGGGTTTCCTTCCGCATCTGCACAGTTCCAAATCCCACCTAATCCTGAAATGGATGTGGGCCTGATTCAGCTCCAGCCGCTGGCCAGAAGAAATACTTATTCATTAAATATTATCAGAATTTCAAGAATATTTTATTTTTCTCTTTTTTTTCAGATGCACTTTGGAATTTGTGTGATATTTTGAGTAATATTTTATTTACATGTTTTGAAAGATATATTAAAATGATAATATAGAAAATAAATATTCCTTTTAATCCTGATCTCTAGTTTTCTTACTCCCTAGATAAACTATTTACAGGTTAAAAACACTGACCCTAGACCCAGTGCTGCTTTATTCAAATCACAGGTTGCAGTTGTTAACCATGTTACCTAGGCAGGTTACTTATTCGCTGTAGATCTTATTTTCTCATTGGAAAGAAGTGCATACATAGTAATTATACCTAACACATCTAATTGCACCTAACACTTGTAAAATAATACAAGTAAACCACTTACTACAATGCTGAGTATATTGTAAACGCTCTACAAAGCTAGGCTATGACCAGCAAAAATATCATGTGAATCCTTCAATAGGTTGCCTATATACACAGAAGCACATGGACTTCATGGGAACCCAAAGCAAAATGTGTAATTCTTCTGAACTTTTCTTTCTTTCTTTCTTTCTTTCGCACCATGTTAATGACTCTGTTGGTATAAGTTGTTCCTTGGTCCAGGTCAGTTGCTTCCCATAAGTACCAAGAGTTCACAAACAGGCAGCACCAAGCAAATTGGCACATCGAGTAGCAGACAAGTAATCAGCATCAGGACAGAACTTTGTGTCAAAATAGGTCAGGCACCACATTCGGTGAGCTTCAAAGCAGCTGAGTACCAAGGTATTACTGTCTGCAGATCTACCTTGTTCTTTTTAATGAGTCCATGATATGTCACTGTGTATGTTACTTTTCATTTAGAGAATCTGCTGCTAATGAGTATTTAAAATATTTCCAGCCTTTTGCTACTAAAAGAAATGTTGAAATAAATAACGGTGTTACTATGTACTGTTTGAGTGTATTCCTTGGGCAGTTTCTAGAAGTGGAATCACTCTGTCCAAGTATTTTGCTCTTGGCTTTCCTAGATTTTCAGAGGAACTTGTACAGCCACCAGTAATTTACAGCAGACTCGACAGTATCCCACAATAAGTGTCTCAAAAGGCTACCAACTGTTTTCTGCAAGTTCATTGGGTAAAAAAAAGGTGTGTCATGGTTTCAATATGAGTAAATTTCTTTCCTTTTTGTGATTCTAAAATTGGGGAACTTTGTTGGAAAAGTCAGAGAATATCTTTGGCACAGCTGTTAATGGGGGCTTGGTCTTTTTTATGTTGTTCTCTAAGGGATTTTTAGATATTAAGAATTGTCACACACACACACACATATGTGAAATATAAGGCTCATTTATCTTTTCTATCCCATATATATATGCAATCTATTTTCCCAGGTCTTCATTTCATTTGTCTCTTAAATAGTTTATACATTTTATTTTGTGAGATAAACATTCAAGATTGCTATGTAGTCAAATTTCTTTTGGATTTTCTTACTGGCTTCTAATGTCCCATGAATCCTGAGTTTGCAGGTGTGTGACCTGCATCATTCTCTGGATCTTTTGTGTCATACTGGGGGTTGAGTTTCAGAGAGCCAAGAGTTAGAAGTTAGATGTTCTGATGGTGCCCCAGCCCAGGCTCCTAGGCCTGCAGGCGAGCCCCCTGGAGACAAGGGTAATGGGCCCAGAGTGGAGCAGTTGTGATCACATCCATCACGAAAGCCAGCTCAGGACCTTCCTCCTGCCATGAGATCTTGTTGAAGGGTCACCCGACCCACCAGCCAGGGGGTATACAACCCCTTGCCTTCATTTAGTTACTAGGAATTTTTTTTTTCTGGGGTTGACATTTGAAAATAAAAACTTTGCTTTTTTATAATTTAAAAATGCAGCTTTATGTTTATATTCAGAGTATGTATGGCTGAAGGAAGCTTTTAAAACAGCTGGATAATGATTAGTTAGATTTGTAGTCAATAGAGAGCACACAGAAAATACTGAATCTGTAATGAAGACTTCCATAACATGTATTTGTAATGAAGACTTTAATAAGAATGTTTAGATATTTATAATTTATATTATCATGGTAGGTACAGGAACAAAGATGATGTTGGTCTCTTTACTTATCAAGGAAGGAGTCCTTTATAGCACATGGTAGTAACAGTGTTCTTGAAACCATTTGTGATGTTTATTGCTCACCTTACTGAAGAGAATATTGGAAAAGAAAATATAGAGCACTTGGACGGTTTTTCTGCAGTATTGAGCAAATATATCAGGGAGATAGATTTATATTTTTTATATAGAACTACAGGGCTCATTTATCTTTTCTATCCCAGCAGACCCAATGTGATCATTAAACCTTTTTTTATTTTTTTTTCTGTTGTTAAAAATCCATGGAAACTCTGTTGAAACTGTTTCACTGAGCTTTTCTTTTCTTGTTTAAACTTCTTTCCCCAGTTTGCTGGGCTTTTATGGTAATATTTTACAAGATAGAAACTGTTCATCTAAATGAAAATTAAATTCATTTTATTTTATTTATTTATTTTTGGCAGAACTTGGGATTGATCTCAGGCCCTTGCTCTTACCAGGCAAGCACTTATTCTACTGAGCTGTTTCCCCAGCCTTAAATTCATTTTAAAGTATACATAGAAAACTTAAAAAATCAGTGAAAGCTACAAGAAGGTACTAAATATAGATTATTAGCTCTATTCTTAGCTTATTTGTTCATTTTCCCTGATATGTTTTGCTTTTACTCTGATTTCTTTTTTCTGTCTCTGTCTCTACCGCTGTCCATCTGTCTGTCTGTCTGTATGTTCTCTCCTCTCTTTTTCTCTCCAAGACAGAGCTTCCTGATGTAGTTAGGTTGGCCTTGAACTCACCACGTAGCCCAGCCTCGCCTTGAGCTTGCTGCCATTCTCCCGCTTCAGCTCTCTGATCGCTGGGGTCATGGGCCTGCACCACCACACCCAGATCCCTGGTTTTATTTTGTTGTATTAAATTTTATTTTAAAGAGGAAAGAAACAAAAGCAAATAATAACAAAGACAAAAACAAGTGAGTTAAGACAATAAAAGTAGTAAAGAATTTCCAAACAAGAACAGGAAATTAACTATGGTTGTAATATTACAGATTGTTATTATCAAATTTCTTACTCAGACTACCACACATAGGCATGCAAGATTCATCAAATAGTTAAGACATTAATGCTTCCTCCCAATAAATCTTGAGGGTTTTTTGTTCTTTTTATTTTTCTTTAGTTTATATTAAGGAAAGTATAAAAATAATGCATCAGACGTTAGAAATGATACGCCTTTTAAAAATACAAACAAACAAAAAACCTTAGAAAAAAACAAAAAGCAAAATGAAAGGTTTCAACAGCTGTCATATTGCACATTTCTGTTTCTGATGTGGCTGTTCGCATTACTCATATTAGCATGTGAAATTGGTTGATGTCATAATTTTAAGTATTAGATGCTACCTTTGAAAAACTGATAGAAATTAGCAGTAGAATCATCTTAGCTATCCTGTATATATGCATATAGGGCCAGGGGG
The DNA here is from genome assembly GCA_004027165.1 of Ctenomys sociabilis. NCBI lineage: Eukaryota > Metazoa > Chordata > Mammalia > Rodentia > Ctenomyidae > Ctenomys > Ctenomys sociabilis. The sequence goes on from PVKA01005084.1 coordinate 79,556, forward strand.
ATGGCTCAGTGGAATAAGCGCTTCCCTGGCAAGTGCAAGGGCCTGAGATCAATCCCTAGTTCTGCAAAAAAAAAAAAAAAAAAAACCAAATATATGCATGTAGGATTTTCACCCTTCCTTTTTTCTCTGTCATTTCTCCTTTTCCTTATGTAAATTATTTATGTTCAGTTTCTTTCCCTTTTATGATACCTATTGTACCTTTCAGATTTTATTTATTGTTTGGGAGACAATCTGATGTTTACACATGTGGGTCTGGCTTTTTGCGCTTATAGGTGTAGCCTCTAGTTGCAGCCATATAAACTATAAAAGCCTCCAGTTTATGTTTCTTTATAGCCTAGTAATACTCCATGTATAAAAATACAACATTTTAAGAATCCATTCCTCAACTGATGGGCATCTGAGTTATTTCCAAGATTTAGCTATGACAAATTGTGCCGCTATAAACATGGGTGTGCGTATGCCATTGCGGTATGTTTTTAGTTCTTCTGGAAAAATACCAAGAAGGGAAACATCTGGATTGAATGAGATTTCCAGTCCTATTATTTTGAGAAGTCTCCACACCGATTTCCATAGAAGCTGTACCGGTCTGTACTCCCACCAACAATGGAGACGGGTTCCTTTTCTCCCACAGCTTCCCCAGCATTTGTTCTTGGTTGATTTCTTTATGATAGCCATTCTTTCTGGAGTAAGATGGAAATTCAGGGTTGTTTTAATTTGCATTTCTCAAATGACTGGTACTGTGAAACATTTTTTTCATGTTTTTTTTTTTTTATTTGTTTTTCTTCCTATGAGAAGTGTGCATTCATCTCAGATGCCCATTTTGGATTGGGTCTTTTAATTTTCGGGGCCTGATTCTTAAAAATTATTTATATATTCTAGGTAGAACTCCTTTATCTGAATATGTGTGGGTTGAGATTTTTCCCAATTTATGGCTTTTCTTTCCATTGTATTGTGATTTCTTTTGGCGTGCAGAAACTCCTCAATAAGATGAGATCCCAGTTGTTGATTTTATGAAGAACTTCGTGTGCAGTTTAGTTTTTGCTCATAAACTCTCCGCCTATGCCTATGTCTTCAAGATTTCCACCTATTTTCTTTTCCAGAGATTTAGTTTTTCTGTTTTAATGTTTAGGTCTTTAATCCATTTTGGCTTTAGTTGACTGCATGGTGTTAGACCTGGGTCTAGTTTTGGTTTTTGTCATGTAGAAAGCCAATTTTTCAGTACCATTTGTTAAAGAGACCATCCTTCTTCAAGTGAGCCTATTTGGACCAATTTTCAAAGATGAGGTGGTTGAGTGTGCTTTTGGTAGTGTCTGCATTTTCTCATTTGTTTCATTGATCCTCAGGTCTGTTTTCTTGACCGCACAGTGCTGATTTTATCACTATAGCTTTATGGTATAATTTTGAGTCAGGAATTTCAATGCCTCCTGCTTTGCCTTTGTTGGCCAGGATTGCCTTTGCTATTCTAGGTCATTTCTTGGTATGATTTTATTGTATTCTATTTATTTATTTATTTATTTATTTATTTTTTTGCCTTTTTGAGACAGGGTCTCACTATGCAGTTCAGGCTGGCCTTAAGCTCGCTTTGTAGCTCAGGCTGGGCTCGAACTCACAAGAGTCCTCCTGCCTCAGCCTCCCGAGTGCTGGGATTACAGGCATGCGCCACCACGCCCGGCTACTTGGTATGATTTTAAAGCATATGTAGTATTTTTTTCATATGAACTTCTGTCTAAGTAACAAGTCTCATTATTTGAATATTTCTAGGATTTTTCATTTTGCTAATATAGGGGTAATATGATTGTACATGCAGGTATTTCCCCACCAGAGGGCTAGTTTTCTTTGGGAAACTTACTAAATTTGGAATTTTGGGTATTTTTTTTTTTTTTTTGTATTTTTTAAAGAAAGGGTCTACAAGGTGTTTAGGGCTTCACTTCTAGATCAAACACACAGTGATCCTCCTGTTTACAGCCTCCCAAGAGCTGGGATTACAGGCTTGTACCACCACACCCAGTCTCAATTGCCTCTCAGTGAACCCTGGCATAGCAGACCTGGGGATCGAATCCCCAGCCCCTGCATCTGCCTAAGCAAGCACTTTAATCCACTGAGCTATTTAGTTGGCCCTCAATTTGGAATTTTGGACTGAAGAAAAGTCATATATTTAGGCCATTCATATTTATTTATTATATTTTTATGTATTTAGTACAGGGTCTACAGGGCCTCACTAGACAAATTGGACTCATAGCGATCCTCCTGTTTTCAGCCTCCCAAGCACTGGGATTGCAGGCACGCACCACTGCACCCAGCCTCAGTCACTGTCAGTGCACCCTGGGAGTAGGGCTGGCATTGCACACCATACATCAAACCCCAGTTGCTGCGCTCTGCCTAAGCAAGTGCTTTAGTGCCCTGAGCTATCTGGTCAGGCCTTGATACTTATTTACATAGTACCTATGTTTATTTTTTTAAAAATTTACCAACAATACTCCTTATTAACTCTGAACAATAAAAATTTAAATCTCTAATGATTTGTAGGTGAAACACAAGATGTGAAGAAAAATCTACAGTGCATGTTCAAATTAAAAAGTTTGTTACAGTAGAAGGCATACTGCCAAAATCCCCCTCACTTTGAACATATTTATCTTGGCACCATTTTCTGAAGCAGTTCTGAAAGCCCTCTTTCCTGTTTTTAAGAGATGTGACTTTAAAGAACTGAATGAACAATGGTATCAAGAACCACCCAACTCAAAGGCTGGTCTCTAAGAATATTAGCATGTGTCCTCATCCACTAAAGCTGGCTTTTTCCCCCAAATAAAAATGACCATGAAAGGTAAACATTTTAATTGATTCATATCTGGACAGTTAGAGCAGTGAAACTAAAGACAATGATAAAAGTATACTCCTTGTACGGAAATTCAGTACCATAGCAGGATACAAAATCAATACTCAAAAGTCAATAGCATTCCTCTACACAGATAACAAGAACACTGAAAGGGAAACAATAGAAACAATACCTTTTACAATAGCACCGTGGAAAATGAAATACCTTGGAATTCACTTAACCAAGGAAGTCAAGGTCAGCGAAGACTCAGGACATTGGAGAACCTGTACTGCAACATCATGAAACTCAGTTGAGCTCCAAACTTTCTGAACAAGGAGAGTATGGAGCCACAGAGGAAAGAGATTTATGATCTATAGTGTGCCTGGAGAGAGTCACATGGAGAGAAAATTTTCTCTCAGGCTCTCACAGAGAGCAAACTGGTCACGCATTGGCCATGACTCATCCACATGGATGACACAGACAAAGGATCTACAAATAAGGTACAGGAATACAAGATAAACCCTCTGGGGACTTCACTGACCTCATAAGAAACATAAAGTACATGTGTTGGTATATAGGTCTTGCTCTAGCTAGGTCTTAACCATTCAGCAGAAAAGTATAAAAATAAAGTATACATTGCTGGGCCATAATAATAGGTTGAGCAGTAAATGGCTATGGTCGACAACTTCTTCAGATAACTCACTATTGTGGAATGCTGGACTATGTTGGATTGTGTTGTTGAGTTTAGGCACCTAAGTTAGTTGAATGACAATGGAGTGCCCATCTTTGACAGGTGTAGACAAAGGAAGGGGTATAGAAAGGAAGAATCATAATGTGTGTGTATGGACAGTACAGTTGGGATAGATAACGCCGTGCTTCTACATAATTCTATGAGGCAAGATTTGCACTAATTGTGGTTGGACAGGATATTATGTTGGCTTCTAGTACTATGGACAACCACTAGGAAAATAACAAGGTAAAAGTATTAATTGTTGAATCTTTGATGCAATTCAGGTATAAAAAATAAGAAACTCAAACAGCTACACTCTCTTAATTTACTGATAAGAGACATATGGTATAATAATGTCTGTAAGTATAATATCATGTATGCACCTTCTATGATACCAAAACATTATGAAAACAGTTTACAATGTATTAATTTATCAAATCCATCTTGTCAAGGTATCTTAAAACTGTCTCATTGATATTTGTACTTCAATAAAACAAAAATAAAAAATAAAAATAAAAATAAAAAAATAAATTAAAAAAATGGGAAGAAACTGTTGGAAAGAGAAACAAATGGGGGACAGGAGAAAAGAAGGAAAAGAAAAGCAATATGTATGGTAGGTAAGATAGTTGTACTATGAATTTCTCTTAGTTCTTTGGAAAGAAAGATCTGTACTAATATTTATTGGACAATTAAATGCCTGCGTATTTTGTACTCTCAGTAACTAAGATAACAACATGCAATATATTAACTGTTGTTTCTCTCTCCTGTTACCTTGTTTTGAAATTTTGTTTTTTTTTTCTTCAAAGTAAATAAATAAATATAGAAAAATCTAAAAAAAAAAAAAAAAAAAAGGCTGGTGAGATGGCTCAGTGGAATAAGTACTTCCCTGGCAAGTAAGTGTAAGTGTAAGGGCCTGAGTTCAATCCCCGGTTCCACCAAAAAAAAAAAAAAAAAAAGCAAAAAAGTAGACTCCTTGAACTGTTTCAGAAGGTAGTAAGAACTGTGGGATAAACCAGGCACTGTGGCTCAGGCCTGTAATCCAAGCACTTGGAAGGCTGAGGTAAGAGATCGCCAGAGTACTTTTAGGTGGGGATGAAAGAGTGTGTATTTACTGCAAAACATTTAAAAATTTAAGTATTCACTTAGTTTTAGCATAGTTCATGCAAAACTGCATTGATTATTTAAATGGATTTTATTGGTTATTTTATGGTTTGTGTCTAGATGTCCCCCCAAAGCCTCATGCAGTTGTTGGAGCAGGCTTCTAGAAGTTGTGATTAATTCATGATCTAATGCTAGGATTATGGGTGTGAGTGCTACACCCACCCTGGGGGGGGCAGTCTGAATACACAGAAGGAAGGGAGAGAGGCTTGCTCACTGCTATACCCTCTGCTCCTCCTTTTGTTCTTTGCTGCCGCCATGAACTGCTCCTCTCTGCCACATGCTACTCTGCCTTGGAGCCCACTGAGTATGGACTGAAACCTCCACTCACTGTGAGGTAAATAAACCTTTCTTTCTTTAATTTTAGGTGTCTGGTATTTTGTCCCAGCAATGACAGAAAACCAACCAATCTAGTTATCAATAAGGCTTATTTTTTGTTTATTGCATTTTTTCTTCTAGAAATACTCATGTACTTAAATCATTTTTAATTTTGTTGCATTGAAGTTTCTATTATTTCTAAGTACTCATTAAATGGTAAGGGTAGCAATTTTATAACTGTTCTTAAAATTTCTTAAAATGAAGTATTTAGTAATCCAAAAATACTTGTATCTAAAAAAAAAATGAACTCACATATACATATAAATGTGTATGAGTGTCCAGCACACTTCATTTTACTTTCTTACCCATAACTTCTTCAATGCGTTACTTCATTTTAGATGTTAGATAACAATATGATTAAAACAAATGTTAATTCATTGTGATTTTGTGAAATACATTTTTAAAATAGCGTTATACTAACATTGCTACATTACTTTACATGTATTTTGGAAGTTTTACTGTCCCCAGATTATAGTAAAGGTTTAGGATATTTTGTCTCCACAATGGCACTCCTGATGCTTTCTTTTATTAAGAACTCACTAAAATAGCATTGCTATACGTTTTTGGTGCAGGAAGTTGAACTCAGGACCATGCGCTTGCCAAGCAGGCACTGTGATGCTGAGGTATAGTCCCAGCTCAATACTGCTATATTTCAATTTTTTTTCCTATCATCACTTTCAGAGTGAGACTCCTACTTTCTTCTGCATAAGTTTTCCTATTCATAATTTTTCCTTTGAATGGTGCTTTCGTGTCTTTGGGCATGTGCAGGCTTTTGAAGGAAGTCACCATGGTGGAAGTGCACACAGCTTGCTTATTTATATCTTTCATACAATATTCCTTTGTTGATCAAGTCTGAGTCTGGGTTTGTTTTGCAAGGGTTACTTTGGCAAATGTAACATCGGGAATTTTCAGTACTGACAGCTAAAATCATGACCCTCTTCCAGGTTCTTTCTGTATACTGACATCCACTCCTCATAAAACTCTGTGAGGTGAGTTACATTGCTGTCCTACATTGTAGGAAAGGTAATTTAGACCCAGATAGGACCCTGTAGCTGACTTTATTCCACTAAAGAGCCAGGATTAGACCTGCACAACCCTGAGAGAGTTAAAAAACAACGCTGTACTTTAATGTGAAATTTTCATGTTTACTACTTTTGGCACTTAATTAAGACTTCAGCCATTTCACAAGCCAGCCAAATGCAGGCCTGAGACAGAATAGCTGCACCTGAATGCTGCCCTTGGCCCCCTGCATGAGTCTGGGCTTGCAGGAGACGAGCTGTCTGTCCAGGTCTGCCGGCTTCCTTCCCCATGGCTACCTCCTTCTCTGAAGCACTTACTGATCTCCTCTGTCTACACTAGTAAGGTGAGGGTGACTCCTAGGTTTTTCTCATCTTCTTGCAAATAAACAGCAGGGACAATTCTGTGCATGGGAAACTGCACAGGATGAGAATTCTGTGTCCATCTGAAGAAACACAAAGGACATGGCCATGGACAGACCTTGACGATGCGCTTGGGCAAGGCACACACTGCTTTGATGAGAATAGAAATTTTATGAAGATTTACTTTTGTTCTTCATTCCAAGTCCTAGGGGTCTGAATACTGCAGTGCTGTTTAATTGGGGGAGTGTGCTGCTTTGGTCTCAGGGCCCTGTCATCTGTCACTTTTATCATGGTGCATCTAACCTTCTCTTTTTAGCTTGAAAACTCCTCCCTTGAACTTCTCACCTGTGCTTTGCCTTGCGTAATGTTGGCCAGCAACTCTCTTCTCCTTTTGCTTAGTGTAACTTACATTACTGGTGACGTGTGTGTGTGTGTGTGTGTGTGTTTCTAATGCATTTTAATTGGGACATTTCATTTCACTGGAATCCTTCAGCCTGTCAGTTTTATGCCATCTCGCCTACAATATCCAGCAGAGAAATCAGTGCCATCAGCTCTTTCCTCTCAGAGATGACAAGACTGAAGTGCTCTTCAGGCGAGGAAAGCTTTGATTCCAGAAATAGAGAAACTGCATGAACTGAAGGGCTGGTGTGTGACCTGCAAAACCCAAAAAAGGACCGGCTGAACTGGGACATTTTTGCCGCCTTCTGCTGCAGAAAACTAGACTCTGTGCAGCCAACACATTTGTAGTCTGGCGTTAGAGTGTCGTTGTGATAACAGCAACAGGATGACATGGAATTCAATCTAAACCGTTGCTGGGGTTTAAAATATACATATGTTGTATTTCATATATATGACAGTATTTTATTCTATTTTATTTTATTATTTTATTTTTTTGTCTTTTTGAGACAGGGTCTCACTATGCAGTTCAGGCTGGCCTTAAGCTCACTTTGTAGCTCAGGCTGGTCTCGAACTCACAACAATCCTCCTGCCTCAGCCTCCCGAGTGCTGGGATTACAGGCATGCGCCACCATGCCCGGCTATGACAGTATTTTAAAGAGATAGACATTAATCTGTTACAATGTTCTAAAAGAGATCTATTGTTTTCGAGGATCTATTTGTTGGAGTTTAGAAACCTTTCTCACTTCAGCTTTCATAAAGTTGCTTATGTAATGCTAAGGAACCATGCATATTAAAAAAATTATAGTTTCTGTATTTTAAAAACTTTCCATTTCTATTTTTCTTGGTTTTAAAAGGCTATTAAAATCAAAGAGAGAGAGAGTTGTGGGTGAAGTAGGAAATAATTTTTTAAATTATACTCACCTATTGTCATCTTTAGCAGAGCTCCTCAAACAACCAAATGATGAATTATCCAGGAACGAAGGGTGTTTCTTTTCTTCACATTTCTAAGTGGCTGTAAAAAACCAAAAGAATACTATTTTGTTACTAATAAAAGCTAAATGGAATTCAAATTACAGTGCTTACAGATAAAGCCTCATTGGATTTATGTGCGGTCTATGGATGCTTTTATGTTATAATGGCAGATTGCAAGAGATGCAAAAATGGTAATACATATGTGTCTGAAAGACTAAAATAGCTACTATTTGACCCTGTATAACAAAACGTATGGATCACAAAACTTATGATATTTTTGACTATATTATCCTTTTCCTAATTTACAAAGGTCAGTGTATTTTAGGTATTACCAACTCACTCTTCTAGTTCAGCTAGAAATGTTGCTATCCAAATCACTGATCTATACTCTGGTTTCTCTTCAGATTCTATAAATCTTTCACCTTTTACCAAATCACAAATCTATCTTTATATATTTTCCCTGCAAAATTATTTGTCTTATTTTATGTTTATTTAAAGAATCTTATCCCTATTTCTCTCTATTTTTTTCTTTTTTAAAACAACAAGGCAGCACTCAGACTCCAACAAATTATAAAAAGTGAATTGGAACAAAACTAAACAAAAAAAGGGGATACAAATGAATGACTATTTTGTATCTGTATATTCAAAATAATTAAGAGAGATATACAGCTACATTATCTTAATTCAATGAATAGAGGGATCTACTCTAATAGTGTTTGTAAATGGAACATCATGTCTGCATCTTGTACAATAAATAACCACTAAGAAAACAATATGCAATGTATTAATTGCTGAATCTGTCCTGCTAATTTGATTTGAAACTGTCTCATTGCTATTTGTTCTTCAATAAAATTATGGAAACAAAACAAGCTTTGCAAAAGGCAAAAGGCAAAACATAAATAAATAAATAAACAGAAAAAGGATTGCAAATGAGATTACTCCTAGGAAACACAGTCCTCCGTGTATGTACATTAACACTTTAGCTTCTGTGATTGTACCTGCACCTAAGAGAATGCACCTGAGAGGCCGGTTTCGTACTCTAGAGTGATAAACAGCATTCTAGTGATGCATAATGTATTATATTTTCTTTATATTAGGGTACAATGCCTCTCACTATATTTCATTAATCTTCCCTCCTCATCTTATTTTTCTACATTTTTAAATATTTTTAATGGCAATAAAAAATAGTAAAACATTAGACATGATACAGCACTTCACCAAAAAATATAATAGGAATTTGACAATTGTTGTTATAATGAGTATTGTTGTCTTCAAATTAGTTGTTCAGATTACCGGATGTAAGCATCAAAGTTTGTCAAAACAATTAGAAAGAAGAAAAAGTTTTAAGCATTAACTGTTCCTTTCAATAGGCCAGTGGAAATCAGCAGTACAATTATCTGAGCAAACCTGTGTATATCATTCTTCTGCTTCTTCTTCGTCTTCTTCCTCTTCCTCCTCCTCTTCTTCCTCCTTGTCCTCTCTCTCTCTCTCCCCCCTCATTCCAGTTGTTCTCTTTGTTCCCTTTGAACACATGCTTTTCTTTATACAGTATCTATTGTACCTTTTAGATTTTATTTACCCTGTCAGGTTCTTATAACATGGAGACAATATGATGTCTATACATGCAGATCTAATTTATTTCACTTATGAGTATGGTCTCTAGCTGCACACATAGCTGAGTAATATGGCACTGTGTAAAAATATCACATCTTTTTTCTCCATTCTTCGGTTGGTATGCATTTGAGTTGTTTCCAAGATTTAGTTATGACAAATTGCACTGCTATAAAGATGGGTGCACATATATTGCTGTGATATGATGTTTTCAATTAATGGCAAATAAATACATGAAAAAAATTCAACATCATTGGTCATTGGAGAAATGCAAACCACCTTAAATTGTGATACTCTTATCTATGTATTGCTGAGTTCTGTAATTAGCAAGCACCTCATTGTTCTCCAAACACTTTGCTTAATCGCCACCCTTCACAGTTCATCATTATTAATGACTGCTTAAATCCGCTCCCAGGTGCACATGAAGTCACTCTGTGGCCACCATCACATATGATCCATTCATTTCAATAGGATAAAAAATTCACACCTTCACAATTAGAAAGTGCTCACAGCATTGTAATGTCCATTGATCTTTTTTGTGGAACTGGGGACTGAACTCAGGCCCTTGCATTTGCCAGGGAAGCGCTTATTCCACTGAGCCATCTCCACAGCACCTGTTGATCATTTTGTCAAAGAAATGACCAAACCTAATTCAATATTACATTCTGGCTTCTGGTCTCCTGTCAACTGAGCCGTGTTAAGTCTGGATCTGCTGGTGCTTGTGTGCGAGAGACAAATGTTGGGCATGGACCATGGCATATGCAGTAAAACGGGACAAATGGCTCTCAATTCTATCACTGGTGAGGACACTCTGGCCATTTTTCTTCCTTCTCCTCCTTGGCTTCTCCTCCTCCTCCTCCTTCTCCTTCCCCTTCTTATCCTTCTCTTCTTCATCTTTGGAGGGAAGATGTGTGGATGCTCATGAAATCATTTGCATCTTCTTTTTTATTACAATGAATTTCTTTATTATATCTCTAGTTAGTCTAATTGTGAAATACAGTACATCTCTTTATTTTACTGAAGAACAAATAGCAATGACACAGTTTCAAGACAAATTAACAGGACATATTTGATAAATTAATACACTGAAAACTGTTTTCATAATGTTTTGGTATCGTACAAGGTGCATACATGATATTATACTTACAGGCATTATTATAGCAGATGTCTCTAATCAGTGAATTAAGAGAGTGTAGCTGTTTACTTATTTTTTATACCTGAATTATATCACAGACTCAATAATTAATACTTTCTATCTTGTTATTTTCCTAGTGGTTGTGCATAGTACTAAAAGCCAACATAATACCTTCTCCAACCACTATTACTACAAATCTTGCTTTTAATAGAATTATGCAGAAGCAGAGCATATTTATCCTAACTGTACTGTTTATACACACACATCATGATTCTGCCTTTGTATACCCCTTTCTTTTTGGTCTAGACCTGTCAAAGATGGGCACTCCATTATCATTAAACCAATTTAGGTGCCTGAACTGGGTGACACAATCCAACACAATCCAACATTCTACAATAATAGTGAGTTATCTGAAGAAGTTGTTGACAATAGCCATTTACAGCTCAACTTATTATTACGGCCTCATGTTATATACCTCATTTTTATACTTTTCTGCTGGATGGTTAAGACCAAGATAGAGCAATACCTATATACCAAAAGATGTAGCTTTTGTTTCTGCTGAGTTCAGTGAAGTCCCCTCAGGGTTTATCTTGTAATCCTGTACCTTACTCTGTAGATCCTTTGTCTGTGTCATCCATGTGGATGAGTCATGGCCAATGCTTGATCAGTTTTCTTTCTGTGAGAGCCTGAGAGAAAGTTTTCTCTCCATTAGACTCTCTCCAGGCACGCTATACATCATCAGTCTCTTTCCTCTGTGGCTCCATAATCTCCTTGATCAGAAAATTTGGGGCACAACTGAGTTTCATGATGGTACAGTACAGGTTCTCCTATGTTCTGAGTCTTTTCTGACCTTGAAAGGCTAGGAAAAAAATGTTGGCTGGCCTTGCAGCTCTTCTATTTCTCCAATTTTGATCTGTGAACTTCGGTTGTTAACCATCCAGAAGAAAAGCTGATTAGTACCCTGAAGCAAATGCTGCTCAGTCTGCCCTAACTCTCTGACTCAATTGTTTTTAGTTGTTGTTGTACATTTGTATTTGTATTTCTTCTTTTCACTTTTTATACTAGGGACACTGTATGATATTTGCACATGTGTGTCTGGTTTATTTCACTTATGAGTATATGTTCAAGGGGCATCCACTTTAATATAAATGCTTCAAATTTATCATTCTTTATAACTGAGTAATACTCCATTACATAGAAATACCACATCTTTCTCAACCGTTCCTCATGTGATGGATATCATGGTTGTTTGCAAGATTTTGCTATCACAAATTGTGCTGCTATAAACACAGGTACACATATTTCACTATGATATAATGTTTTCAGTTCCTCTGGGAAAATTCCCAGTAGGGGGATAGCCGGCTTGAATTGGATTTTCAGTCCTACTCTTTTGAGGAGTCTCCACACTGATTTCCACAATTGTTGTACCAGTGTACATTCCCACCAGCAATGGAGAAGTGTTCCCTTTTCCCTACAACCTCTTCAACATTCGTTGTTGGTTGATTTCTTTATGATAGCCATTCTTTCTGGAGTGAGATGGTATCTCAGTGTTGTTTTTATTTTCATTTCATGGATGACTAGCGATGTGGAGCATTTTTTCATATATTTATTCGCTTCTTTAATTTTGTCCTCTGTGAAGTGTGTATTCATCTCAGATGCCCATTTCTGAATTGGGTCTTTAAATTTGAGGTCCCTGTTATATCTTAGTTCTTTATATAGTCTAGACAGCAGAACTTTGTCTGATTGCTTATTAGTTAGGATTTTTTCAAAATTTGTGGGCTGTCTTTTCACTCTGTTGACAATTTCTTTTGACATGCAGAAGCTCCTTAAGAAGAGTTGATCCCAGTTGTTGATTCTTTCAAATGCTTCCCGTGCGAATATATGTTTGTTCATGAACTCTTTACCTATCCCTATGTCTTCAAGAGTTCCTCCTATTTTCTCTTCCAGGAGATTGAGTGCTTCTGTTTTAATGTTTAAATCTTTAATCCATTTTGACTTTAACTTAGTGCATGGTGATAGAGCTGGGTCAAGTTTTAATTTTCGGCATGTAGAAAGCCATGTTTTCCAGCACCATTTGTTAAAGAGGCTATCTTTCTTACAGTGAGCTTGTTTAGCCCCTTTGTTGAAGATCAGATGGCTGAGTGTGAATGTCCCTCTGTGTCTTCTAATCTATTCCACTGATCCTCAGGTCTATTTTGTTGCCAATACCATGTTGATTTTGTCACAGTGACTTGTAGTGTAATTTCAAGTCAGGAATTGTGATGCCTCCTGCCTTGTCTTTATTGGCCAAGATTGCCTTTGCTATTCTAGGTCATTTGTGCTTCCAAATAAATTTTAGGAATAATTTCTCTAGGTCTGGGAGGTATGTTGGTGGCAGTTTGATAGCGATTGCATTAAATCTGTACAGCAATTTTGGGGAATGGCCATCTTCACGATGCTGGTTCTTCCTATCCAGGAGCATGGAATATCTTTCTATTTTCTCAAATCCTCTGTAATCTCTTTTCTTAGGGTGTTGTAATTTTCTGTGAAAAGATCTTTGACTTCCTTAGTTAAGTGAATTCCAAGGTATTTCATTTTCCACGGTGCTATTGTAAAAGGTATTGTTTCTATTGTTTCCTTTTCAGTGTGCTTGTTATCTGTGTAGAGGAATGCTATTGACTTTTGAGTATTGATTTTGTATTCTCCATGCTACTGAATTTCCATATCAGTCCTAGTAGTTTCTTGGTGGAATTTTTGGGGTCTTCCAAGTAAAGTATCATCTGCAGATGTCATCTGCAAATAGTGATAATTTAACTTCTTTACCTATTCTTATTCCCTTTATTTCTCCCTCTTTTCTAATGGCTGTTGGTAATGATTCCAAGATTATTTTGAATAGGAGGGGTGATAGAGGACATCCTTGTCTTGTACCTGATTTAAGAGTAAAAGATTTCAGTTTTTCCCTGTCCGGCGCCGCTCCTGTCCCGCGGAAGAAGACACTCAGACACTCAGCAACGGGTTCAGCAAGCCTTTATCGAGTGGGATGCAAGCCTCTACATGTGTCCGCTACCCGCGGCTCCTACCGTGCAAGCATCTATCAGGTGGGATGCAAGCCTCTACATGTGTCCGCTACCCGCGGCTCCTACCGTGCAAGCATGGCGGATCTCGCGATAGCAAGCTATATAGATTTCACAAACCAATCACAACAGGAGGGGCCCAGGCACAGCAACAAAAACCCGGAAACTGGAGGTGGGCGCTATCTTAGCAGACACGATGGGCGGGGGAGCCAAAAGCGGCCGGTATCTCAGAGCGGCTCCCGACATCTCCCTCCTTTTGTTTTAATAAAAAGGGCAGCAATATCTACCGAGTGATCACAGCGGCTGGCGCCCTTTTAATAAGCCCACTAGGACCTCTCCCGGCACTGGGTTGGCCACCCCCAGTCCCGGTTTTGATCCTTTGAGGCCTCATCCTTTTGTTGGGCCAGGATGAAATGGATGGAT